>CAUYSK010121245.1:0-32037 GCA_963575035.1 Avahi laniger | reverse complement strand
AAAATTTATTGAGGTTTGTTTTATGGCTGAAAATATCATTTACCCTAGTAAATATACCATGTGCATTTGAAAAATTATGTTTTATCATTGTTGAGTATAGAGTTCTATAAACAGTATTATCAAGGTGATTGATAGTGTTTTGTGTAGTGGTTCGATGATACAGTCAATTGTTCATTTTTTTAATTTTTAGAGACAGGATGTGGCTCTGTTGTCCAGGTTGGAATGCAGTGGCTCTGACTGTAGCTCATTGAAACCTTGAACTGTTCTGCTCAAGTGATCTACTGTGCCTGGCCTTGGTTATTTTGATGTGTGTAAACCCTCATGTATGATTATGGAATTGCCCATTTCTCATTTTAATTCTCTCAATTTTTATTTTATATATTTTGAGGATCTGTTATTAGAGACATTTATGATTCTTAAGTGTTCCCAATAAATTGACCATTTGATCATTATGAAATATCCTTCTTAATCTCTGCTAGTGCTTCTTTTCTTGAAGTCTTCTTCATTTGATATTAATATAGACACACCAATCTTCCTTTGTGTAGTATTTACATGGCATATCATTTTCCATCTATTTAGTCACATTTTGTACCTTTGTGTTTAAAGTGTATCTCTTGTAGACAGCTTATAGTTAAGTTTTGCTGTAGGAATTATTCTGACAACCTTTTTTTATATATGTATGTATTTAACTTTTTTTGAGGTGAGGTCTCACTATATTTCCCAGGCTGGTCTTGAACTCCTAGTCTCAAAAGATCTTCCAGCCTCAGCCTCCCAAGTAGCTAGGATTGCAGACATGAGCCACCAAGTCCAGCCTGACAGCCCTTTTAATTGGCATCTTTAGTTCATTGGCATTTTTTGTAATCATTGATATGATTAAATTTAGGAATAACACTTTATTACCTGATTTTTACTTGTCACCTCTGTTTTCTGATGCTCTGGTCTCCCTTTTTTTATTATATGAATAATTTTAAAAGTTACATTTTGATTTTTCTCCATTGACATTTTAGATATAGTTCTTTAGAATACATTTTTAGTGGTTGCTGCAGGGGTTTTATGTCTCAAAGTTTTCGTGGTCCACTTACACTTAATATTATTCCACTTCATGTAGAATATAAAATGTTTCCAAGTGTACAGTTCCATACTGCCCTCTTGTTTTGCTATAAAAAAAGCAAGAAGTGAAATGCATTATAAATGCCATAAGACAATAATATAATTGTGGTTTAAATATTATATAAATTATAGTAAAATTAAAAGAAAAAAGCAAAAGAAACCAATGAAATACTCTTTTGCATTTACTCAGATATTTACTATTTTTAAAGTTCTCAATTGCTTTCTGAAGATCTTATTTTTCATCTGGTAATATTATCCTTTGGCCTACAGATCTTCCTTTAGAATTTCTTGTAGTGCGGCTCTGCTGGGGATGAAATCTCTTATTTTTCTTTTATCTGAAAATATTTTTATTTTATTTTGCCTTCATTTTTTTTTTGAGACAGAGTCTCACTCTGTCACCCTGGGTAGAGTGCCATGGCATCAGCCTAGCTCAGAGTAATCTCAAGCTCCTGGGCTAAAGCAATCCTTCTACCTTAGCCTCCCGAGTAGCTGGGACTACTGCAGGCACTCACCACCACACCCAGCTAATTTTTTCTATTTTTAGTAGAGATAGGGTCTCACTCTTGCTCAGGCTGGTCTCCACTCTTGACCTCAAGTGATTCTCCTGCCTCAGCTACCCAGAGTGCTAGGATTACAGATGTGAGCCACCACTCCCAGCCTTGCCTTCGTTCTTGAAGAATATTTTCACTGAATATAGAATTTTGGGTTGACATATTTTTTTCTTTAAACAATTTCATGCATAATGTTTTACTCTTTTCTGGCCTTATAATTTCTGAGTAGTGAACTGTTAATCAAAGTATTATTAACTTATATGTAAAATATCATTTTTCTCTTATCACCCTAAAGATTTGCTCTTTATCTTTGGTTTTCAACAGAGTAACTATTGTAACTGTAAATTTTGTCTTTTATCAAATTTGGAAAATTTTGGCCCTTACGTCTTCAATTAAAATTTTTTTCTGCTACATTTTCTTTCTCATGTCTATCCAGAACTATTTTGTATATATAGAACCACTTGTTATCATCAAAGAGGTCCCTGAAGCTCTGTTTACTTTTTTCTATTTGTCATATTGAATAATTTCTTTTAATCTATCTTCAAATTCATTTGCTTTATTCTTCTGTTATCTCCATTCTGCTGTTAAATCCATTCATTTGATATATATATCCATATATATATCAAATGGATATATATATCAAATATATATATTTACATATTATGTTTTCAGATCCAGAATTTTCATTTGGTTCTTTTTTTTTAATCATTTTTATTTCTTTACTGAGATTTCCTATCTCTTTAATTCAGTTGTGAGTATATTTTGTTTTATTTTATTGAGAGTAGTTAAAACAACCGCTATAAAACCCTTGATTTCTAGTTCTAACACTTGGCCCATCTCAAGATTGCTCTTAGTTGATTTTCTTTTCTCTTGGCAGTATGTTCCACTTATCTGGCTTTTCATATGCCAGGTAATTTTGAATTGTATCCTAGAAATGTTAAGTTGTTGAGATTGCGGGCTCTGTTCTTTTTCTTTGTTACTTTATTAGCAGGCAATTATCTTGTTAGAATTGGTGAAGGACAAAATTATTTTACAGGTGAACTGGGACAACTCTATATTTATCTCTAGGACATCTGGAAGTCTGGCACTGTGTCTTGGCCAAGAAAGGAGAGTGGACTAATGAGTTGTAATGTACTTACTGTTTTTAGTTTAAAACTTGCCTAAAGGCACCTAAAGCTGGTTTGTTTACTGATGACTGACACCTGGCATGACCGGTTAAACTTTCTGGCTTGACTTTTATATCCAGAAGGGCATAAAAAAATAAAAATAATAAACAAAAACTGTCTGGAAAGTTTTGGGCAGCTCTCCTGAAACCAGGATTTATCATGCAATTCTTGGCAATTCCATCCCTCAATGAAACACATATTCGTTGTGAATATGACAGACCTGGGGAGCTGCGCCTGGAAGTCTTGCAGACCCTCAGTGCTTGCCTGCACCCCCTTTCTCCTGCTGTACTAGGTCCTTTGCCTTTGATAAAAGTCTTGCTTGAGTGTGCTTTGTGGACTTTACAAGTCCTTTCAATGATATAACCTGTTGTAATCTTTGCAAAATTGAACTGTGAACTCTGTTTCTTGGGTGGCAGCTTTAGTCTCCTTTCAGATCTCTCTCTATTGGCTGAGATGCTTTGTATCTTTTCCACACGTTCGGTTAAGGGGTCAGTGAAAGATAATTGGCGGGTAGAATTTGGATATCCCTTTCTGACACTTTTCCTTCTAAAATTTACCTACTCTCTTCAATGGCCACAGTTTTCTGAATTGCGGTTTTTTAGTTCCCCAGGCCATTCGCCCCACGTTTCCAGGCCCCACTGCCTCTAGCATCATCTGTACTTGGCCTCAAGCTGAAAGTTGCAAAACATGGGAACTCGCTTTATAGAATTACACTCTTCTAAGCAAGTAGACTCCACCAGAATCCATCTTGTGTATACTCTCCAGTGATTCAGTTAGCTGCAGTTTATTTTAGCTGCCGCTGGAGTTTATAGTTATTCTGTGGAGAGTTCAATTTGATTTGATTTTACTTCATCATTACTGGAAGTGTGACTGCTCTCATGAGGTTTTAAAAATATTGCCTTTTTTTTGTTTTAAACTGAAAAAAAGCTACCTTTTAGTTTGTTTAGCACACAAAATTTATTACCAGCCATGTGCTAATGCAGTGTGTGACAACCACAGCATTTAAAGGAGAAGCTATTTCAGCCTATGAATTATCATGAATCCATTTTTTTTTCAAGACAAGGACTGGTCAGAAAAATTATTTTTACCCCCCCTAAAACGTTTGCTGCTCATCGTAGCTAATATACTTAACTCACTATAGTCCTGGCATTATTGGATGAAGACAAGTAGATGCCAATGACAACTAGAAAGAAAGGTTGCTATATATATAGTACATGAACATTTAATCCCTTCTTCCTTTCCACCATGTTAGTATGCTATATTGTTTAATCCTTATAATAATCCAATGAGGCATTATATATCTATTTAACAGATGAACAAACATGTTCTTGGGAGGTAAGTCACAGTACTAAAAGATAAAGGCTGGTCTATTTGATTTCTAAGCCTGGGCTCTTAATTACATGTACTACATGATTAATTACTGTGAGTTAGTTGGTATTTGTAAGGATATATGTGAGTGTATATGTGTGTGTTTAAGTGTACTTTTAGTATATTTTTAGTAAGTGATAGTTAAGTGATCTTAGTAAGTGGTTTTTCCAGAGGGAAAAAAGAGCATTATCAAAGAAAAATACACTGCCAAAGGTTAACTCTATAAAAGTTTCTTGTGTACACTGGTATTAAATTTATCAAGAAATGTATATATTTTGTATGAAGAATATAAATAAGTTTATTAAAACCATAATTATTTCATATTATTTAGTATATTTAAAATAATTATGTTCTATAGTTAGTACCTCTGAAAACTCGAATAGCATATTTCATAATATTGTAGTTTAGGCCTGTAAAGCAAGTGTTGACATACTACAATCTACAGGCCAAATCCTGCCTGCTACTTATTGTTGTAAATTTTATTTTATTTTATTTATTTATTTTTAGATAAAATTCTTATCTTATTTTTATTACCATCACATTGATATAAAAATACATTTAGAAGACAAAACATGTTATTAAAAAGTATGGTTCACTATAAATGATCTTCTAATATATTATGTCAAGTCAATGCATCATAAGATAATAAATGTCCATAACCACTCCCCCTTTTTTATTAATAAATTTCAAAATATTAAGGGCGTACAAATGTTTTATTACATGGATAACTTTTATGATGCTTTAAATCAGGGGTATTGGTGTGCCCATCACCTGATATTTTATTTTATTATTCTATTCTATTATTGGAATGCAGCCATGGCGATTTGTTTATGCATTGTCTATGGCTGTTTTTGTGCTATAATGGCAGAGTTAAGTAATTGCAGCCCATACAATATGGTCCCCAAGCCTACAATATTTACTCTCTGATTCCATACAGAGAAAGTTTACCAACCCCAGCCCTCACAGGAAACTCAGTATTCTCTAATTTTTCTTTTTCTCCTACTTTCCACCTTCCAATTTTATTAATAAGGTATTTGAGTTCCAGAGAGGCCGAGTGAATCACATAAATTAATTGTATATTGTGGACTAGAACCCAGGTCTCTTATTTTTTATTTTTATTTTTTAGAATAATGCTTATAGAAAGAAAGGCCCTTGAGTGGATTTTGTTCCAGTCTCTCCTACATGGTAAATAAGATTCGTAATCTAGGAAAGTATTTCTTTCAAATTTACTAACACAAAATCATATCACAATGCAACCTGTTTTAAAAGGCTACATTTTTACTCAAATAACACACAATTTCGCAGTCTATCATTCAGAAACCCAGCACTAAGGGATAGAAACAGCTTGTTCACTCTACACCTGCTTTTCTCAAGTTATTTATCCTTCATATTTACTGAAATTTTCAGGAGTGTAATTGATCTTTCTAAACGTGATTGCTGGTTGTGCTAATTTCCAAAGACTTAAGATTGATAGTAAAACATTTCAGAAAGTTAACAGTCATATATCTAAGAAGAAAAATACTCCCACAGTGGGTATCATTCTAATGTACATTTATGTGTACATAAATTTCCTGTTTATGTTTCCAAGGTGTGAGGTCTTACTCTCAACATCAATTCTCTCTAAAAACCAAATTGCAAACTAGTAGAACCTCTGTGGAAAGTAATATGGAGATACCTCAAAGACCTAAAAGTAGAACTATCATTTGATCCAGCAATTCCATTACTGGGCATCTACCCAAAGGAAAAAAAGACATTAAGTAAAAAAGATATCTGCACTAGAGTGTTTATAGCAGCACAATTCACAATTGCAAAGATGTGGAAAAAACCCAAATGCCCATCAATATATGAGTGGATTAATAAAATTTGGTATATGTATACCATGGAGTTCTACTCAGCCATAAAAAAAAAATGATGAACTACTTCTTGTATTATCCTGGATGGAGCTGGAACCGATTCTACTAAGTGAAGTATCACAAGAATGGAAAAGTAAGGACCACATGTACTCACCATCAAACTGGTATTAACTGATCAACACTTATGTGCACATATAGTAATAACATTCATTGGGTATTGGGCAGGTGGGAGGGGGGGAGGGAGGATGGATATATTCACACCTAATGGGTGCAGTGTACATTATCTGGGGGATGGACATGGTTTAAGCTCTGACTCGAATGGAGCAAAGGCAATATATGTAATCTAAACATTTGTACCCCGTAATATGTTGAAATATAAAAAAAAAAGCATCAAATTGGGATAAGGATTGAAGACTTCAAGCTTACAGTTATACTTGTGAATATACAGTAAACCTTCCATCGATAGGCACAGACTGTGATGATGGTACAACAGCCCCTGCTGTAAAATGAAAAGCATTGATACCACTAAAATGTTGGACTAAACGTTATTTACAAAGACTTTACTAATTAGTATTACTGGAACCCTTCTAACTTTTTAGTAGGCCACTTGCTCTGGAACAGAGATACAAAAGTTGAGAGAATATAATATCTGATTGATGAACTTATTTTAAATTCAGGTGGCTGGAATCCACCAGAAGTATATGGAATGTGAATCTTGAAGTGGAAACAAGTATTTGTATTTTTCAAAAGATCTGCAGGTGATTCTGAAACACACCAAAGTCCCTCTGGTATTGAGGAAATTGTCTTCACCTGACAATATGGAAAACTGAGTTCTAATCCTGGCTGTTTTGTTAAGTTGTAATGTGGCCTCGGACAAGTCACTGAAGTAGCAAAAAGGTAGCTGGGAGGACTTCTGTTGAAAGTCCCTTCCTTTTTCGATAGCTGTTCAATTCCTTTAGCTTTCTCATCTGTTAAAAGGAGCTAACAGTATCTACCTCAGGTTTGTTGTAAGGGTTAAGACAATGCAGATAAAGCGTTTAATATAGTGCTTGTTACGTAAGAAGAGCTCAATGAAATTTAATTTAGTAGATTTTATTATTATTATAATTATTATTGGTACTGATGCCCGAATGACATAGAACTGTAATTCAGTATAATATATGTATTATTTTTCCCTTACAAAACCAAGAAAGAGCTGGCCTTATTCATTTGCTCATTCATTCATCCATTTATTAAAATAAGTAATCATTGCTGCCCATGAGGGTCCGAGTGCTACACTGCACTGAGGATACAACGTTGGATACCACGAGGTCCCTGACCTTAAGAGACTTACATCCCGGTGGAAGATAAAGACTGCAGAATCAACTCAGTTCCTATAATTTTCCCTTTGAAGTACAATCACCTTATTTCTAAGGAAATAAACTAACAATACTATGGAGCACTTCTAGGGTCTTGTTCTTTCATAATGAAACACATGATATATTGCTCACATTCAAATACTCAGCAAAGGAGATAAATAATGGCTCTTTTCAACAATTTGTAGTGTCACATTATTATCATCATAAAATTTATACCCACTTTGTCAAAAGACAAAAAATATTACATCTAGCCAAATATTGAAGCCGCTACTTTTTATAAGGCCACAAGCATTTGCTAAAAAGCCACTTCACCCACTTCCACAAAGACGATAATAACTTCTATTAGTTTTTTCTCTCTTCTTGAGTAGTGTGGCATATACATATTAGACAAGATTGTGTTTTTGGAGAAGTTGTTGCTGTATAAGTAGCTTAGATAAAATGAGCTAAGAGGGTTCAGTTAAGTTTCCCTCAGTCTGATAGCACTCAATGTCTTTGACTTTTAGAAAAGGTTTTATAATCCTTGTTGCTATAATTTTAAAGACTTAATAAAATGGTGTTAATAGCCTTTTCATCATTTAAACTGTCTTCCCTTGAGAATTCCATTATTGCTTCTGAAAAATTCCTTCTAGAAAGTCTATGAGGAATGGGAAATAATTAGATTATCATGAACATATACAACACCAGTGTTTATTTTATTAGAAATAGCACTAAGAATATTTAAAAAGAGATGTCAGGCGTTTTATTCTATAAACCAAAACTTATGTTTTCTACTAAGTAAGTTAAATAACAATATAGATTGAACATATTTGCTTTTCTTTTCAGATATCTCTTCTTCAAGTTCGAATTGGAGAACTTCTAGAGGGAAAAATGTAGATCTTATATACATAAAAGTCAAGGAATGGAGTGAAAAATACTTGTAGCACATGTGGAAAATAAAAGTTAAAAAAAAAGCCTAGTAGAAAACAAATTCAGATGGCATAAAACAACATTAATAACAATAATATTAACAATGACAAAGTATATTAACAAACAAAATCAAAATGGCCAACACATTTAAAAAATTATCACTACTAATTATTTCAGAAATACAGATTAAAATGACTATAGCATTTTCCTATAAAATTAGTAGATATTTTAAAATAGCAATATGTAACACTGATAAGGATGTGATGATACCCTTATTCAATGCTACTATGTGTATAAATTATGATTCTTTTGAGAGTAATTTAGCAATAGGGCATCAGTATTAAATATGCATACACTCGTTTTATCAGTCTGGTCTCTGAAGGTTGCAAACGATAGACACCCCCACCTCACACCACCTCAGGCCAAAACAGGGAATTATTATATCCTAACTTGAGTATGGATTCTGTTACTGAAATTATGTTACTAGGAGTCGGCCTCTTTAACTCTAGCTTCTGCCTTTCCTCTGTGTTAGCTTCATACCAAAGCAAGCTCTCTGTAGTGGTTGCTAGAAAGTTGGGCTGATATCATATAAGGTAGCAATCCCTAACAAAAGGGAGTGACTTTTCCACAGTAGTTCCTGGGAAAGCCCAAGATGAGCCTCATTGCCTGAGTTAGGTTACATATTCATTCTTGAACCAGTCACTGCAGCCAGGAGGGTAGAATGCCCTGATTGCCCACGCTTGGGTCCTACATGTAACTTGAAGCCAGGATGGAGTTGGCTTTCTCCAAACCACTTGGAATACATGGTGATTTTCCAAAGTGAAATGTTGTCACCAAAAGAAGGGGAAATGAAAGCCAGTCAGGAAAAATCAACAGATATTGACTGTACAATTTCACTCTTTAATAGCACTCTTATAAATCAATGTTAAGAAATAATAAATGCAAAGATTCACATCCAAATGTTTAATAGCTTTGGTTATAATACTTAAAGAAATAAAAAAAAATTTTGAATAATTCTGTTGCTCAACAATAGAAGAATTGTAAATTAAGAAATATAAAATATATTAGGGAGCCACTAAAATTGTGCTTTCAGATAGTTTTTAGTGCTTATGAAGAAAGGATATTTTATAATATAAAAAGGCAGAATAAAAGATAACATATAAAGTATGAGCTCACCTATGTAAAAAATGCACAGGAAATAAACCTGTGAAAATGTATTGAAATAAATAGCTCTAAGAACTGTTGGAATTTACTTATTCATAAAACAAAATTTTTGGAGTGCTTATTTTGTAGCAATAATTTTTATTCTGAATATTATTTTCTTTATAATTTCCATATTTTTATATATGTTACAGTAAGCAACTGCAAGGTGCCCTGTATTTAGATTGAAATTTTAATAACTTCACTTAAATCATTATGATGTTCCAAAAATTATTTTAAGGTGCTGTTAGGTACACTGTCTCACTGAATGTGTCTCTTATGAAATTAGTTGTCAGTTCGATTTTCTCCATGAGGATATTGTTCTATTGGAGCCATAAATAAAATCTGTTGATTGACAAAGTGATTCATTTGTTCATTCATCCAACCACCTATGAATTGTTGGAGGGATTAAAAAAATAACTCCTAAAGGAATTTCCTGAAATTAGGAAGGTAAGAAAACTTTTAAATTATCCTGGGTCAGAGAACAGGTTTTTGCAGTGATTACAATATGTTAATTATTCTTTGTTTTAAGTAAATGAAGAGCTAAATGAATGTCGGCAATTCTGTCAAAGTCATTGTGTGTGAAGAGGTTATGCTCATGATGGTAGCATTCAATTGCAATCATAAAAATAATTTACAAGAACGATCTTTCTACACGATTTCAGAAATATTGCATCCTACCATTAATGCTTAAATAGATTATCAATGTTAAATATAATACTTGTATATTAAATATATTCAGAGTTAATATATTTTCTCCATATTCATTTATGAAAAATTTTCATTCTATCTGCTGACTCAGGTGGAATAAAAGGTTTTCTGGTGAAAGGATCATTGTAGCTGCTACTCCCCGAAACTTCAGCTTCATGAGAGGACATTATTTTGGGAGATAGGGCCTCCAGGCCTAAGAGGAAGTTATTGTGGCCAACTTCGACAAAAAAGAGATATAGGTAGAGATTTCCAGGTCAAGATTTTAAGAGAGAATGTGGAGTGGCTCTCTAGGCCAGCGGGAGGCAGTGATCTAGGCTATGTAAGGCTAACTGGGTCAGTATCAGGGTGATAGTTAAGGGAGCCAACACACATGAGAAATTTTCTTTCCTTTTATTTTGACCTAGAATTTTTGTTACATATTTTTTGCAATCTTCACCGTGGATTTAAATACTACTTTTTATCATATATCACTCCTGGGCATGTACAAAGAGAAAAATATAAGCAAAATACATTGGTTAAAATATTATTTAAAACTTCCTCTATTTAGGGTCTTATTCTTTTGAGAGACTCAGAGTCATGGGTACTCTAGTTTTTCCTTATAATAATGTCATCTTTTGTGTAATCAATAGTATTAGTGATACAGTATCTTTTAAACTATTGTGAAATATACATATAGAAAAAGAAATATACACATACATATATGTAACATGTAGGTACAGTTGAACAAATAATTAAAAAGTGAACCCCTATATCAAGGAAATATTATGAGCACACCAGAAGCCCATCATGAACTCTCTTTTCTGTTTACAGTAACTACAGTTTGTTTTTATGATAATCATTTATTTACTTTTCTTTATAGTTTTACCAAGTGCATTTGCATCTGTAAACACAAAAATTTCTCTTTCTTCCCTAACCCCTCTTCTTGTATCACAATGGGCTCTGAATTAGATCACAAGCACTGGGGCCTCATCCCTTTAAGTGATAAAGGGAGAGGTGAGGCAGTAACAGGTAGATCGTGTTGAATATGGTCAGGAAGTCAAGCCCGTCCAGAATTGCAGGGGGATGCATAACTCCTACCAGGTCGATTTATGTAATGGGCTCTTCCCTGACTTGAAACCAAGAGCCAACAAATCCATTCAATCTCCCGGTTAGGAGTCAGAACTGCAGAGTGGAGCAGGCTATTAGTATGGCCTCTGATGGGGTTTTCAATAGTAACCATGAAAGACTTTTTCTCTACAGGGTCACAAAGCAGGTAGGTTTGTAGTACAATGTCTTAGGGTAGCCTTGAACAGACTAGAGGAGAGGCACCGCCTGCTTCTTACTTTTCCCATCTAATGCAAAGCAAGAAGGTGACAGATGCTGCCTGTCTATAGAACCAGAGCTTAGCATGTCTGGATAACTTAATATTCATTATATCTGCTGTTTATTGAATTCCAAACTCTGTTCTTCGTGATTCATGCACAATGGTTCACTTAGTTCCTACTAAACCCTGTAGGGTTAACAAAGGAAGGAACTGATACTTTAAGAAGTTACTTGTCCAAAATCACACAGCTAGTAAATTTCTCTTCTTGGATTTAAGCTATTAATCCCATATGTGGTTTCTAAAATGTTGAAGGTTCACAGATGAGTTATACTTGATAATGGCAGGTTTTCATTTCTATCTTCATGAAAAATGCATGATTTTATACTATAACTGAATAAATAAAATTTCAAGCTAACCTCATTGTTTTAATAAGTTCTATTATGTTTCCAACATATTTTTGTTTTCAGAAGCTAAGGAGACAGAGGATAATCTGTTGGATACAGTACTCCAATTCCCAATGCCACCCTCCAATTTATGGCAGGGAATAGGGAATTCTGTCCTTTCAGCTGCATTTGCAATGCTTACCACTAGAGGGAAGGAACAGACTATGGAGAGCAGAAGCAAGACAGGGCTAAGGAACTCCTTGGCACCTCATGGTTTTTCCTTGGCAGCTGGAAGGAGACTGAGCATGAAACTCGTGCACCTTTTGTTAATAAGAGCAAATGTCTTCTTGTCATCTGGAAGAGATGAGTTCAAAATCCTAGTGAAGGGAAGTGGTAGTTTTTGCGGCTGTGAAGTGAGAAAGGCTAACATGCTTAATATCTTCTAGCAGGGTTTCTCAACCTCAGCACTATTGATATTTTAGACCAGATAGTTCCTTGTTCCTGGGGGCTATACTGTGTATTGTAAGATATTTAGCGACATCCATGGCCTCTACATACTAGACACCAGTAGCACCCTCTCCACCACCCCCAGCTGTGATTTTGCCAAATGTCCCCAGGGGAGCAAAATTGCCTCTGATTGAGAACCACTGCCTTAGAGATCCAAGATCTCCTGAAGACCTGAGGCCTCAGAAGATAAATAAAAGGCGTTTTCTTCCTGGTGACTAGGGAATTTAGGCTTTTCTTGGTTTGCTGAGGAGGTGGGGGAAAGAGGAACCCTTATACACTGTTGGTGGGAATGTAAATTAGTGCAACCACTATGAAGAACAATATACAGATTCCTCAGAAAACTGAAAATAGCACTACCATATAACCCAGCAATCTTATTGCTGGGTATATATCCAAAGAAGGGGAAATCAGTATATCACAAAGATAGCTGCACTGCCATGTTTATTACAGTACTACTCACAATAGCCAAGATTTGGAATTAACCTAAGTGTCCATCAATGGATGAATGGATGAAGAAATTGTGGCACATATGCACAATGGAGCATTATATAGCCACAAAAAGAATGAAATCCTGCCATTTGCAAAAACACGGATGGAACTAGAGAACATTAAGTGAAATAAGCCAAGCACAGAAAGACAAATCTCACATGTTCTCACTCATATGTGGGACCTAAATATTAAAAATAATCCATCTCGTGGAGACAGAGAGTATAATGATGGTTACCAGAAGCTGGGAAGGGTAACTAGGAGGGTAGGATAAAGTGGGGATGGTTAATGGGTACAAAAATGTAGTTGGGTAGAAGGAACAATATTTGATAGATTAACAAAATGACTATAATCAACAATAAGTTAGGGTATACTTTAAAATAACTAAAAGAATGGAATTGGAATGTTCCTAACACAAAGAAATGATAAATGCCTGAAGTGATGGATACCCCTCTTACCCTGATTTGATTAATTCACATTGTATGCCTGTATCAAAACATCATATGTACCCTATAGAGATATATAACTATAATGTACACATAATAATTACGAATAAAAAATTAAAAGGAGCAAAGCTTCCTAAAAAGGGAGACCTCTTATGAGATATCTGCATGGATGAAAAGGAACTATTGAGTTCTTTGGGCCAATTCAAACACTTTTCTTCCAAACCTCCTCTTCCAGCATTTTCTGTCTCACTTGCTAGTACTGTTACCCCTTAGTCAATCATTTCAGAAACCTTGGTGTCGTTCTTTGCAGTGATTCTCTTTGGGAAGGCAGTGATTTAAATATGAATTTTTCTGTCTAATAGAAACATCCATGGCCCTATAGGACCTAGGTTACTTTGAGGGTTGTAAGGAACACTCCTTTTTGAACATTCTAGTAGGCTGATAACAACAACCCAAAAGAAGTTTAACCAAGAGGGAAGAACCAAGCTAATATAAGAGCCAAAAACCCAAACTGATAATATACAACTTATAAAGCACATGAATTCAAAGCCCCACATACTCTGCAATGCCATTTAGAGGCTCTTATAGAGCCAGGAACTCTGTTTTTGGCAAAGATAATATCCATGGGTCCAGGGTCTTGACATGAATAGGTCACTGGTATTAGTGCTCTTGATAGGCTCAACTTCACCCTCTGGTACTACTGGGGCTCATTCTAAATTATCCTTCACCTCTCCAAAGGCCTTTTTCAGGAAGGATAGTGTATGGATCCATCCCACCTAATGATCAAAGTATACTTTGTCAAAGTATGATTTCTAACACTAAATCACTGAAAACCATTAGACTGTCACATTCAAGGGCATCTGACTTAAACACTGTTTCATTGTTTACTGGAGTGGGTCATAGTAAGCAGAACTCAATACATGTTAATTAACTGAATATATGGATAAGTGAATGAGTAAATGCATGACTACACTCAGGGCTTAGAGTGTTCTAATATTTAACATTTGTCCTCAAACATGGAAACATTTCCACTTTTTCTGAGCATTTGCTCTGGGAAGCAAGGGAATTTTGATTAGAAGATGGTGTTCATCTCCTGCCTAGATTCTTTTTATCGGCTAAAGCACCCATTCTACAAGGACTCTGAGTGTTCCTTTCTTTCTCTCTTTACAGAGAATTGCTGTAGGCAAATGGCAGCCAAGAACTACCTCCTCTATCTTGGAGGCTACACTGCCCCAAACTTGGCCAATGATTGACTGATATGGGAATCCAAAGATCATCCCTTTGCTTCAAGGTGACTCAGATTTTGGTGTAATTTATGCTTCCCTCTGTGCACATGTATGTTCATCAGTTAGTTCCAATTTAAGTACATGTAGTGTTTATTTTTCCATTCTTTAGATACTTCACTTAGGATAATGGTCTCCAGTTCCATCCAAATTGTTACAAAAGGCATTAATTCATCCTTTTTATGGCTGAGTAGTATTCCATGGTATAGATATATCACATTTTATTAATCCACTCATGAATCGATGGCCACTTGGGTTGATTCCATATCTTTGCTGCAATAAACGTTCAATTGCAGGTGTCTTTTGATGAAATGACTTCTTTTCCTTTGGGTAAACACCCAATAGTGGGATTGCTGGATTGAATGGTAGGTCTACTTTTAGTTCTTTGAGGAATCTCCATACTATTTTCCATAGAGGTTGTACTATACTAATTTGCAGTCCCACCAACAGTGTATAAGCATTCCATTCTCTCTGCATCCATGCCAGCATCTATTGTTTTTGGACTTTTTAATAAAAGCCATTCTAACTGGGGTAAGGTGATATTTCATTTTAATTTGTATTTCCCTGATAATTAGTGATGTTGAGCATTTTTCATATGTTTATTGGCTTTTTGTCTATCTTCTTTTGAAAAGCTTCTGTTCAACCATCATCTTATTTTAAACTTTCATTTAAACTCAGTATTATGAGTGCAAGTTCTTGGGTGAAAATAATGCAACGGCATTTGCAGAATGGTAGAATTTTACACTGGAAAAGACCTTAAAAATCATCCAACTTAACATCTTATTTTACAGATAAGTTGATTGTGGCTCTAAAACATGATTTTTGTCAAGGTGATTCACCTACTGAGTGACAAAGCTAGGACAGAAGCGTATTTCCAACCTCTTGTTTTAGCGCTTTCTCCAAACCTCTCTGTTTCTTGTTAATAACTGTGCTTATATGAGAGAATTTTCTAAGTTGGGTGCTATGCAGACAACTTGAAAGAAAATGCCTTACTCTCTTAACATCCATGAAATATCATTTTAAATAAATTTTAATAACAATGTGATTGTTAAAGAGGATTACTGTCTTGATCTTTATATTTTAAATAATCTGTGCTATACAATTTACCGGGTTTTCTTACTGGGGATAAATAAACTATTAAGACAAGATCCCTTCTTCAAGGAGATTAGTAGGGGAGACTGGAAAGTAAACACTGGGCCTTCTCTAGTGTTTTAAGCAAGTGGTGGAGCCAGAGAGAGTCCATAATTAATCTCATCTGGCAGAACTGGGGGTAGCTTCCCTGGGGAGGTAACATTTGAGGTGGTTCTTGAAAGGTAAGTAGAATTTTGACAGGTAGAAAGGGAGAAGACATAGTTAAAGACAATAGAATGAACACAGCTTACAGAAGGAAAGTTTGGGGCATGGGAAGTCTTCCCATGTGGCTTCCTGCTTCTCAGGAATAGAGGCCAGGAACTTGTGCATTTAGATGGGATGCTGTGAAGGGTCTGGGATGCCACATACAACACTTTGTCTCCTAGTTACAATGCCTCCCCACCTTTCCCCTTGATTTTCACCTCATTATAAATTGCTTTATTCTTCTTTCATTCTCAATAACTAATTTCAGTGCATGCTGAATGCTTCATAATATACACTGAAATTAGTTATGGGAAAGAGGAGAGGAAACCTGCAACTTTCATCTTCATCTCCTTTCTTGAGCATTAATGAAGAAAAAGATGAAACAAAATTGGTAGATAAAACTGTAGCTTCCATAAAAAGAATAAACAATCCCTCAACTAATGAAGGAAAAAAACTAACATACTGCATATCTCATCTACTACTATTAATAAATATGTTAAACATATTGAAACATCTCATTTATTAATAATTCTCACTAATTGCTCCATTGATGCATACCTGTAATTATCTCAGTATAGAGATAAGAAACCTCATGCATAGTCTGTGGCCAAGGCTGCGCAGCTACTATGATCAAATCTTTTTTGTCAAAGTATGATTTAGTATGACTAAATCACTGAAAACCAACTCTCCAGAGTTTGTCGCTGTGTAGCAGCTTCCCGGGAAGCACTGTGTACACCAGGGGCTGTAGGACAGCAGCAACACTGACATCCTGGGGGTTCATTCCCTAAAAGACATAATTGAGGAAAAGAAAGAGGAAGAGAAGAGAGCAAAATAGAAAGAGTATTAGAGATAGGAAGAAGAGAAATGTAAAAAGGGAAAATAAAGATATGCTTTAAAAACATTATAATGGTTATAAATTATTATTCTCTCTAATAAGATATTTAAATGTACAAATGTTACTTCTCTCAATAGATAATGGAAAAAACCAGGAAAACATTTGGCAGTCGTGAATATACATGTGTTGTTGTGTGCATGTGTGTGTGTGTGTGTGCATATATATATATATATATAAATATATATGTATTTTAAATATGGTAAGGCAGACTTTATTCAAGGGAGTCATTGTGATAGGTAGAGGAACCACTACAAATAGGTCTTGCCGTGGGGAGAGAGTGGACTCAACTCCCTGAATACTTTGTTCTTTGTTTTACATAGCCTTAAATCATGAAATAAAACTCAACAAAAAGAAGACCTTAAAGGAATGGTCGCAGTCTTTTGCAACAATGTAAATGCCTTTAAAATTTCACCACCTAAAATGCTTTAAAAATATTCCCAATAAATTATGATTTATATTTCAAATCTATTAAAATCTTTTTCTTAAAAGTAATATATTAAATTATTTTGAAATGCTGTCATCATATGTATAATAATGATAAATAATTTAATTCCTAAAACATATTATTTCTTCCCTATGGATCAGCATTGCTAAGTTAGACTTAGCTTGGGAATGTAGTGGGAAATATTAGATTTCAGACACTCAGAGGAAATTTTCTGCCCACTCATGGTGGATACACACACATTATACTATTTCTGTATATAATTTTTCTTCTCTCTTCCACTTGGGAAAACAAAGCCAATAAATCGTAGTCTTTGTTTAGTGAACCTTAGAGAGCATCAGGTGTTTTTTCTTCTTGGGTCCTTAAACTGAAACTTAATTGTTCCATGTCACATCTGTTCACAGCAATCAGGTTACATTATTTTCTTTGAGTTGATATGATTGATGTGACTAAATGTGATAGCTAAATGGTCTGTCAGGAGCTACAGAAAATTTCAGAACCTCAGGCCTGTAGTCCAAGTAGTCTCTGTCTATGCATAATTTGGTATAGAGTTAAATTTAGAAGGGCAATACAGTTCATCAGATTAAGAATTTTTGACAGTGATTCTTGACAAACTACTTTTTGACAACAAAGAAAAAGCATGAGTAATTTGGTAAGACAGAGTTAAGGTTAGGGAGTCATTACCCTGTTGTAAATCAGATAAATTCAGAGGAATCAGAGTGGAAAGGGATTTGCAGTTGGAAGACTCTATTTTTGAATCCCAGCATCTCATGTTCCAGTAACGTGACCTTGCAGAAATCACTTTAATTCTTAGAACCAAAGTTTCTCATCCGTATCATCTATCACATGAAGTATTGTGAGAATGTCAGGAAAGAATATATCTAAAGGAAAGTTATAAATTACAAAGTATTGTAACAAGACTCCACAGTTTTGTTGAGAGTTTACACTGAATAGGAATCAAATTAATTCTTTTAAAACACACAGAAAGGGTAACCATTAAAATAATTGGGTCTTTCGGTGGGGCACAGTGGATCACACCTGTAATGCTAGCACTCTGGATGGCTGAGGTGGGAGGATTGCTTGAGCTCAGAAGTTCAAGAGGAGTCTGAGCAAGAGGGAGATCCCATCTCTACTATAGAAAAAAGTAGCTGGGTGTGGTGGTGTGCACCTGTAGTCCCAGCCACTCGGGAGGCTGAGGCAGGAGGATTGCTTGAGCCCAGCAGTTTGAGATTGATGTGAGCTAGGCTGATACCACAACACTCTAGTCTGGGCAACAGAGTGAAACTCTGTCTCAAAAAAAAAAAATAGGTCTTTGATACTCAGGATCACCTCAAATTGTAAAAGAAAGTCAAATTATGGGTGGGGTAGAATGCTTCCTGTTCAGCGTCCTTGGACACATAATAGTTACCTTTCTATTTTAGCCATCGTAGATTGAAAAGTTGTCAAAAGTCTGAGTGGTCATTCTTAGTTGAAAATATTCTCTTGTCAGCTGATATATTGTCCACTTGTATTTTCACCAGAGATTTGCTATCACTATAAACCTTAAGACAGGGAAACTATGTTAGTATTATTAGAACTCCCCAAGTGGGATTGTGGTTTGGAATTTTCTCCTTGCTACATTTCATTCTTGACAAAGACATCTATTTGGAGTCTATGAGTGACATTGGGTTCCTCTTTGACTTGTTTTTAAGGACGACTTGATGTAAAGTAACTTGTACATTTTTTATCTGTAACTGTAAGTTTTATCTGTAAGTAAAATTTAAGCTAACTGTATCTGTAATACACATCGGCCACATGGTCATAAGCAGGATAAAGAGCTATACCGTTAACTAGAAGTTGGAGTGGGAAAAGAAAAGCAGTGACTGGACAGTGAAGACATAGGGGAAAGGGGCCTTGCTGAAGGATCAAGATGCTTGTATTTGGTGAAGAGGACCAGCTTTCTACTAAGGTCAAGTGTAGTTGAAACTGCCATTGTGTTTTCAGCTTCAGTCTTGGCAAAGCCCTCTGTGCTTCTCAGGCAAAAATCATCCTTTCTTTAGCTAAACTTCTGTATTGTGAGGTTGCAAATCAACTCTACTATAATTCAAATGTGCAAAGTAATAGCAGCTTCTTTATATCTCCTAGGTAGTCGGAAAATATATATAAACCAATTTTGATGCCAGCTGCGGTGGCACATGTCTGTAGTTGTAGCTATTTAGGAGCCTGAGGCTGGAGGATCACTTGAGCCCAGGAGTATGAGGCTGCAGTGAACTATGATTACACCTGTGAATACCTACTGCACTCCAGCCTAGGAAACAAAGCAAGACCTCATCTCTAAAAAGTTTTTAAAAAATTTAACCCAATTCAGCTTGAAGCAATAGGATCCCAAAATTTAATTTTTCTTTGTAGGTAATTCAATTTACTTTATATTACTCAGATTCTTTTGGGATTCTGCTTCCCTTCTGGAAAGCATAGCATCTTTTGGAAGGTGATGGTGATATTGGACCTCTATTAGCATCTTTTGGAAGTGAGGTGGAGTTATTTATTGGGGTTATTGAGAGAATTGTGGAAAGCAGGATCTCCTTGGCCTCAACCTGGTCTTTGGGGGGTACACTGGCTGTTTTATCTCATTTCTGGGGTTTCGTCTGTTGCTGGCATTTATTGTTGACAATTATGGCAATGAGCTTGTGTTCTTTTTATCTTCAGCTCAGTGAGGACCTAGTGTGTCTCCCCATTGACTTGCTCCCACCTTGACACTACTTAGTATTGTCTGAACTTCTGAACCCCAGAAGTGTGTTTAGAGTGTTCTGCTCTTCAAACCCCAGCTCCAAGACCCCTCATGCTTACTACAGCAGCTACCCCACAACAAGCTCCTAGCTATAATTCAGAATTGCTGCCAAATTTACTTGGCATGCTTCTGCCTCCAGGTCTGAGGGGTGGTCTCCTTCCAGAGTTCCAGAGATAAAGAAGGGCCAAATCTCCTGCATTTGGAGTTTACCCAATTTACCTGTTTTCTCTGGAAAGAAGACTGGAGAAGGTATACCAAGATCTGTGTTACACTTTCCGCACTTCCTTTCTCTCTCTTCTTTCTTCTCTCCGTCTTCCTCCCCACACCCCTCCTACCAGAAAGGAAGGGCTTTCCTTTTACTTCCTCTATATCATATTCTCCTCTCAATAGAGCTATTAATACAAGACTTATCTTTGGTGCTATAAGTAGGAGTTTCTTTTCTACTCAATGGGAGAAATCCTGTGATCTGATCTATCATGTTGTCACATTTGGGTTATTAAAAAGGAGTCTAATCTTCGTTGAATCAATATTAATTATTTTGATTATTTAAATAAAAATAAGAGCTGAACCATATAGTAAAAATATGAGCACCTTCTGTTTCTTACACAAATTTTGTTCCCACTATTAATTATTTTGCTATGTTTTTCTTTGATTTCTAGGTATTTCTTTGTAATTCAACCATGTATTAATCAGGATCTCGTTAGGAAAAAAGAATTTACAAAAAAGGGGATTTAATATAAGAAACTGGAATGCAGGGAGAAGCTGCAAAGCTAAAAGGGGGCAGTGAGTAAAATAAATAAAAATTTAGTAACAGCAGAAAGCTACCACTAGCTTTCTCTCTAGGTTAGAGAGGAAAAGGAAGAAGGTAGTATTATTGTATCCCAGGATCTGAGGCCATGGATCCATGTCCAGGAATAGATGGAATCAAAAAGGAAACAATGATATGCCAAAGGAGCTGGCCAAAATTGAGAGGTAAAGAAATAAATAACCTGATTTTTTTTCCTTCCTCTTTTCTAAACTGTTACCAGTAGCCCCAGTTAGAAGTGTACTAACATAGAAGACAGGGAGAGTCCACCTGCAGTGCCAGCCCTCCCTGAAAGAGTAGAGCAGGGAATGGGCAGGGGATGGATCTCAGAGCAAGCTGGACCAGGAATGGCACAATCCAGTTTTCTAAAATGCCTCTCAGGATGTTCAGGTGCACCAGGTGCTCTACCCATGGCATCTTTTGGAAGCAGTCTCTCTGGGAGATTTCTGACCTGTTGTAATCTGGGTTGGATATCTGCTAGGCTTAGTTTACAGTGCTTATCCTGGGATGGCCCTTCACCTGAGGATTTCGTTTGTCTCTCTCCTGGGTTGGATTTTCTGTTTTCCATATCCTGTATCTTTGTTTTTTCTAGGTTTATCTGTTTGATTATTGAACTATATTTTCTAGTAGCTTCCTAAGAAATTATATCAGGAAGTATATTTTGAGGCTATTATGGCTGAAAATATCTAAATATCTTTATTCTATCTAACTCTTGATAGCTTGACTATGTGTGGAATTCTAGGTTGTAATCATTTTTCTTTAGAATTTTGAAGGCATTATTCCATGGCCTTCTATCTTCCACTAGCTATTGAGAAGTCTAAAGCTATTCTTTGTTGAGGGGAAGGGGAATGCTTTATTTATATTTATTAATTTTTGAAATAGGTAATATATACGTGGCACAAAATTCAGAAGCAACAAAATGGTAAATGAGAAAAGTAAGTCTACCTCATACTCATTACCCACAGTCAACTGGTTTTCCATCCTAAGGGTTGCAAGCATTATTACCAGCTTGTTGTGATATCCAACATCTGAAAATATTCTATGTACATGTATATCTAATATCAATTATCACATCAACCTAAATCCTCCCATTTGCACAAATTTCTGTGTGTGTGTGTGTGTATTTTACACATTGCACTCTGCAGAAATCAGAAGTCTTTTGCTAAAATAATGGTTAAAAGAGAGGTCGTAGGCTGTGACATAACCCTTCAGGTTAACCTAGGTCAGCTGTTCATTCACACATCACTTCCTCTCTGCCTTATGTTGTCAGCATTGTGGACCTTATCAACAAAAGCGATGGTTCCCTTACTTTCAAAATGCTATCTGTGCACCATGGAGAGGAGGGGATTTATATATCTGTGGATATGCAACCTGTATATTAATATATAGCCTATATATACACACACATACACATATATATATTCCTCATTTTTATACTTTTGAACCTTCTGAACACCTTCTATGCTTGGTATATATTCTCCCTTCAGCATCACCTACGAATTTTCTTCACTTCTCTTCTTTGTTCTGTGCTATGTATTCTCCCTCTTGGTTTAATTTCTCTGTTAGGTTGACCATCTCCTCTAGTAGCTCCTTGAAAGGGTAAGTGAGAGTAAAATTCTTACCCAACCAGGCATAAAAGTCTATCTTCCTACTTGAAAAGGTATAGAATTATAGATGGGAAAGAATTTTCCTTCAAAATTTGAAGACATTGCTCCAATATTTAAATTTAGAAGCCTAAACTCATTTTCCTTTTAGTCCTTTGTATGTAACCAGTTTTCATTCTCCAGACATTCCTGGGATCTTTTTCTAGTGTTGTGGAATTTCACATGAGTACCTGATGTGGGTCTATTTTTATCCATTTTTTTTTGACAGTATTTGAGCCCTTTTAATCTACAAACTCTACGGTTCTGGGGACTTTTTAAAAATTATTTCATTGCTGATTTTTTCCTTTGTCTTTCCTCTTTCCTCTCTTTCTCTAACTCCTGTGTTTTCACATATTGAACAATGTGTACTAGTCTTCTATTTAAAATTTTTTTTTTTTTTGCTTATTCATCTTTTTATTTTTTGTTCTACTCTCTGGAGATGGCTTCAATATTATATTCCAGTTCTTCTAATGAGTTTTTCATTTTTATTATTAGATTTCTAATTCCCAAGAACTCTTTGTTGTTTGAATATTTGTTTATAATAAAATCCTGTATTTTTGTGTGTGTGTCAGCAATATTGTCCCTTTTCTCTCAAAACAGATTTATGATAATAGCTGATCAGGGCAATTAAAAAGAGTGGGAGGATTTAAAACTGATTGAAATCTCTTGGCACCTGAAAGGGGCTTGTGGCCATTATCATTCTGTGTTCAATTAGGGAAGCAGAACCTCTATAAATGTTGAAGGATTTGTCATTGGGATTAGACCTAAATAATTGTGGGAGGAGCTAGGGAAGTGAAGGATGGCAGATCAGATGGAAAGTCACTAGCAAGTCCTCTTCAGGCACTGATGTGGATGGATAAATCAGGGTTTCTGGGGAAATCTAAGAAGCCTAGCATGTATACCCACCAGAGTGGAACTGCAAACAGAACTCAAGGATAAGACTGCAGGAAACTGTTACCTCTGTATTGTCACTTTAGGTTTGCCACCAGGTGTCTAGTAGTAGGCCTGGAAATGCTGTTTGTCATCAGGGCCTATAATTGGGAAGAACTAGACATGGAATGGAGGAGAGGGAGAGACAGGCTGAAATCCACCAGGCAACTCTGCACTTTCCAGCATCCTGTTTAAGTATAAAATTCTTAAGAGAGTAATGACCACTGCTTAATTTCCACCCCAAATTTCATGCAAGTTTTTCTCATGGCTAGTTCTAACTAACTCTTTCTCTAACAGAGAAAGAGAAATGTAACTCCCAACCCACCCAGGTTGGCAGTATGAAAATACAGCATAAAGACTGTGAGCATAATTGTAGGGCAATCTGTTTGGGATATTTGGTTTTTCTATTTGGGCTGATCAAGTTCCCAGAGAAGATTTTACCCGTTTCCCGCGCAAAGAGTGAAGATTTGGTTGACAGTGACTAGCTAGTTGCCAAGGAGAGAGGAATACAGAGGGGTAGCCTCAGCCCTGAATATGCATATATTCATGTATTATCTTTGTTTTGAGTATACTTTTCTGTCCAACACTAGTTCCCAAGAGTCCCCTGTTTATTTCTTCAGAGAATCCTCATTTTTTTTTTCCAAGTTATAGCTGGGATCATCCCCATTTATAGAGGTATCTGAGATATCCAGTTCCTGAGCATTTGGGCAATTCTTTGACTTACACCAGGTTAGCTCTTGGCCTCTCCTCTGATATGAGGATTAATGAGATTAATTTTTCTCATTTCTGCTGAGTCATTTCCCACTTAAGTATTTGCTTTAGCTTATAAAAATGTTATAGCTATAATCTCTGCATCTATTCTCTTTCCTTTTGTGAATTTATATCCTTAAAAACCTTTATTGTTATTTTAGTGTTGTTGAAAGAGCAAACAGAAATAGGTGCAAGTGTTCCATATGCCATCTTTGGCTGGGAGTTCACAAAAACTTATTTTTTACCTTTGGAAATAAAAGGGATTGGATTTTTTTAATGTTCACATGGTCTCTGGTGGGAGTGTTCAGATATAAAATGATTTGAATGTATATCTTGGCTTTTCTCTTACTCCCTGCTCTGTCTATGGAATAATAAACCAGCCAGATCTGCAAGCTGGCCAAGTCAAGAACATGAATCTGAGGCCACAATTTGTACCAGATTCACATTTATTTGTTCATTAAATGGGTATATTTTGAGCAACCATAACATTTCGGGCATTGTTTTTAGGTGATGGGGATATGGAAATAACAAATAGAAAATCCCCTGCTCTTATAGAGTTTATGTTCTAGTAGAAAAAGACAGATAATAATAAAAATAAAGTGATGGCTACAAACATGAAAGAGAAGAGGCAAGTCAGAACCACAATACTACATAGTTCCTAGTCCAGTAAATCTATTTACTTTCCAGTTTTCAGATATAGTTTATTATTAATAAATCCTTTCATAGTGAGAGAGTAGAATCAGGAGTGAGTAATTTGATATAACATTTAGTTATTACCATGTGATTAAGTGTTTGATTGCTTTATAATATTGCCTAAACACACACCAAAATGAGTTTTCGGGTTAAGAATAATTTTAAAAATATGTTACAAAGGTTATAATCATTGGAAAAATGTTTGGGGTTTAAACGAAGGTAAATTAATAATTGAAAATATTTTTGGTATAAAAAATAAAAAGTATCCTAAGGATGAAAGTGATACTTCTTTTGGTTCATGAGCACTCATTTGTATATTAAGAGGAAAATTACGAGCTCTGTTGTTGTTATTCTCTACCACAGGGCAACATTTTTCTCAAATACATTGATCCTCTGAAATTAAAATGTATACAATCAATAGCCAGAGTTTTTGAACCTCAGCTAATTATATGACTATGTGATGCATATTATTACATTTTTCTCAAATTCAAAGCCTTAACAGCTAGGTATCAAAAGGATTTCTTTGTCTTGACTTTTTCGTCTAGGAAAATGGTTTAAAGTAGATCTAAGGATTAAATCTTTGAGAAAAAATAAATCATTCGATTCCTCCCTGTGTAAGTTATTGTTTTTATCACAACTATATATTAATGATATTTCATAGTGAGTATAGGTGGTGTTTTATGCTTAACTGTGAGAGAAGTTTGCCTGGAAAAAAAAAACAACTAATGTTTTTTCATTAGTTCACTAAGAGGATATATTCTCTTTAAAGCGCCATTATAAAATATCAGTGATTTAGAGAAAATTTCTGTTACCTATAGACTAGTTGTCAGATAATTTTAAGACTTATTACATAAAGCCATTCTTAATTCCTATTAGTGATATTTAGTAACTTCTGAAGACATATGCAGGATGTAAAGTTGTTCCATGTTATAATCATTATCATAGGTGTGTCAATACACAGGATACAAGTCAATGTAATCATATTTATGGTTCTTTTCTATTGGATGCTTTTTGTACTCATATGAAATAATTCTTTTCATAATATTTAAAGGAAAGGAAAGGAAAGAGTTCAACATAGAGTAAAGAGAGGCAATCGTAAGCTCTCTACTGCCAAGATTAATTATTTGCTTTGGTTCTGCAGAAAATCAAAGAGCAAGATACTAAATTAACATGGGGCAGAATCCTGGTTGTCATTTACTGTTTACCTACACATTTCTGAAATTGTCTTTTCTATTCTGAAATGTGTACCGAAGTAGCTGATGGCAGAGTATTTTCTTCACTAGGATTCTAATCCTTCCTTTAGGTCTATTCTAGTGCTATCGAAAAAGAAAATACTAGTCTTAAAATTTTGTCCTAAGAAAGCTCTGTTTTGATATCAAAAAGTGGAACCAGACATCTTGTAGACAAAGGCTAACTAGCAAGCAACAAAAGAACATATAAAAGATGCTTTATTTCATTGGTTTACTAACTTAGAGAATAATATATTTTGATTTCACTGGCCACTGGATAAGGTAGAGAGTTTCAAAGACATTATCAAAAATATTATTAGTTATTAACATCTTTACCTAACGTATCAAGCTAAGAAAAAACAATAACATATTGATGGAATAAGTTAATTATTTGCCATTAGATAGAAGACTACATTTGCATTTATTGTCATTAAATTTGAGGAGAGAAATTTTCTTGTGCCTTATGTTTTTTCTTTTTTTTAAAAAAATTGAATTCAGTGAGCTCAGTTACTTTTTTCTTTTTTAATTTTAAAATATTTAATTGATAAATTAAAATTATATACATTTAAGATGCACATTGTGATGATTTGATATATGTATACATTTTATACTGATTACCACAGTCAAATTATGAACTATTTTTTAAAAATTGCTTTTCTGAGAGTCTTGATTGTTCAATTAGTGAATGAGTAATATCGTACTTTTGTGTCTTAAAAGCATTTTTTTCTATCTACATGCAATGTAGCTACTTTAACACAAGCATTTAAAATACCATGCTCTCAATTTTCCGTCATGTCTACTGCAGACAATCAGAGTTGTATTGAGTAGCAATGACCATTGTCGTATTCTATGTCTTGACATTTGAAGTAAGGCTTATGCCTAGTTTTCAGAGAAAACTACACAGGAAGCCAGTGTGACACCTATGACACATATTAAAGATACAAGGTTTTGGATTCTATCACTATCTTTGTAATCTGTATAATCAAAAAGCACCAGGTTATAGATAATTAGTGAATAATTTTATTCATATCACTTCCATGTCCTTTCTACTATTATTTCTTGGACTTCACCAGTCTTGTTTCCCCACAAATTACTAAAATTAAAAAAATTGGTTGAGATAGCAAAAGTCAGTGAAAACATTTTTTATTTTACTGTTAATTTCCTATTTTACTGAAAAAACATTTCCTAGTTTACTGAAATGTTCAGAGATTATATAGTTTTCTTTGTAAAAGTAAGAATAGTACTGTAGACTTTTTATCAGAGATTTTTTAAAATATGCAAACCCATAAATATTAGGTCAAGGAAGGTTAGCTAAAGTTGGCTGACTGCCAAGAGACCCCGTAGGATAAGTACTACCTTGGGGAATTTACCACAGTCAAACACTAGGGAGTGACACTTTTTAATATTTTTGTCAATGAACCACAGTTGAAAATAAAAAAAAATCATCACTCAAAATAGATCAAGTAAAAAGGTGATGTATCTGCAGGCTTACAGGGGAATCTTATGGAAAGAAGTTCAAGATGTGAAGCCAAATCTCAAAAGAATTGAAAAGTAAGGCAATTTTTTAGTTTTCTCTATTTGTCCATACTTCCCTTGTGTATTTGTTCTATTTTCCTCTTTATGGACTGATTCTCTCTGCTTACTGTCTCTCTTTTTACTTATATTGTCAAAGTCACATTATTAATTTGCAAGCAGAAATATAACTTCCAGAGGCCAGTGATTCTTCCTTAGTAGGCAAGCTTCAAGGTAGACCAAATTATTAGTAGGTAATTTGGTGATCAGTTGTGATGATGGTATCACTACTGTATGCATATGTCCAAACTCATCAAGATGTATACATTAAATGTGTGCAATTTTTGGTATAGCAATTATATATGCCTCAATAAAGCTTTAAAGAAAGGTAGTTTGGTGAGCATTGGATCATGAAAGAGGTATGTCTATATAACTTCCAATAGCAGCCACTTCTTTGAAATTGTGTACTTCTCAGAGACCTTGTTCAAGTGATGGGCTTGGGAAGACATTTTTGTATCTTGTGATCTCATAAGGAGTAGACAATCTGTAGATGGACCTTATCATTCAGTCTCAGTGTTTGGAATTTGAACCAAAGGACACAGACATGAAGCCGGTTTGAAAATTGTGCATCCTGGATTTTCCTTGTAAAGTCAGCACCAGAGCTTACTCCTGGCAGAGCCAGAGCAGCCAGCAAGCCCAAGTAATGGGGAAGAAGAGAAGCAGTACATATCAATCTGCAAAGAGAAAAATGGAGCAAATACATAAAGGTAAGTAGAGACAAGGACCTTTGTAATTCTGGAGTGAGAAAGACCTAGGGAATAATGGCCAGACTTTGAAGCCTGGTTTGGGGTCCTAAATTTGTTCGCTTGAAATTTCCCCATATAGCCTAGAAATGTATGGTGTTTTTGCTTGATCTACTTTGGGTATATGTACTTTGTTTATATGTATATAAACAAAGTAATACATGTACATAATTTAAAAGTCAAATAGTAAATAATATATGCTTTATAATGAAAAGTAGTAGGCCATCCATTTTTTCATTCCCTGCTCCCTCCAAATAGCTTCTCTCTGGAATTAACCATGTTCAATTCTTAAACTGTTTTTTGTTTGTTTGTTTTAGAATTTGCCTCTATATTTCTAAAACCTTTACTTAAATTCCTATTTCTTATTATATCAATTTTATCATTATAAATTTATTTTCTACTGTGGAAGCCACCTCTCACCAATTATCCTCCGTTCATTCTTCCAGTATAGTTATTTCACATTTTTTTGGTGAAATCAACAATTACTTTTCACATTATTATGACTATGGCTATGTGCTATTACTCTGTACATATTTTTCACTGCTGAGACATAAATTGTACAATAGTTATATTTCCTTTTGGAATTAATGACTGCCTCATATTGGGAGGGTTTACGTTTTTATATAACTGTGCTTAATTCTTCCCCAAACTCTGCAATAAAAATTTATAAAGCTGAAATAATTCTTGATTATGTTTAAAAATATTAGGAAATCTATCAGTTTCCTTTTAGTTTTAGAGCAATCACACTAGGTGTCCTTCATCTTCTTGCTTCAGTTAAGAGTGGTTAATTTTAGTGCCTGCTGCACAGCTGTCATTCTGGGCCATCCACTCACTACACCATCGCTTAAGAGATCCTTTATTTCTTTGCTGTGTTGAAGTTTATATTTTTTTAATTCCGTGTCTTTCACTTTGTGATTGACTGCCTCATTTTGGGAGAGCACATCCTCTAGTGGCTTCTTAAGTAAGGGTTTATGGACTTGCTTATATGAAAATGCCATTTTTTCTACTCCTACAGTGAATTGATCATTTATGTACATATTTTAAAGTTGAAAATTATGTTCCCTTCAGAATTTGTCTTTTGTTGTTTTCTGTCTTCTAATATTGTCTGTTAAGAATTCTAATGGCATCTGAGTCCTATTCTTCTGTCTGTGACCTTTTCCTCCTCCAGCACACTTGGTATGAATATTTTTTTTCATTCATTGTTTTGGACATTTGGCAGGCATTTTCCATGTGGAAATTTATGTTTTTTCATTCTGATAATGTTTTCTTGAATTATATCTTTAATTATTGTTTCTCATCTCTTTTCTATTTCTGAAAATTCTGTTGGTCAAATAGAGATCCCTTGATTTAGATCATTTGACCTTACCTTTTCAGGGTTAAATTTTTTATAGTTTTGTTATAATTAATAAGAAACAGTCTCAACATTAACATATAGAAGTTCTGTTGAATTTTTTAAAAAAATTGACAATTATATTTCTAATTTCCAAGAGTATTTTCTTTTTTAAATTGATATATCTTAGTGTACTTATTTTGGGGGTATATATGATGTTTTGATACTGTATAAATGTATAATAATCAAACTAAGGTCCTAATTGGGACATCTATCACCTCAAACATTTTTCTTTGTGCTGGGAACATGAAAATTCTTCTCTTCTAGCTATTTTGAAATATACAATGAAGTACTGTTAATTATAATTTCTCTACTGTACTATTGAATGCTAGAATTATTCCTCCTAGCTAACTTGTATTATTATACCCATTAACTGACTTCTCTTCAATCTCCCCTTTCCCCTTTCCCTTCCCAGCCTCTGGTAACCACCATTCTCCTCTCTATATCAATGAGATTCACTTTTTCAGCTCTCACATATGACTGAGAACATGAGATATTTATCTTTCTATGCCTGGCTTATTTCATTTAAGATAATAACCTCCAGTTCCATTCATGTTGGTGTAAATAAGATTCATTCTTTTTTATGGCTGAATAATATTCCATTGTGTATATATACCGCATTTTCTTTATCCATTCTCCTTTGACTGTTTTTCGGTGTAAAATGAAGCTTGCCTACACTCAGAATACACATAGGGCCTCCACTTGACTCTGTCTTCTTGTATATTATAGCTTGACTTACAGAAAATTCTTACATGAACCATAATTCTTCTTCCTAAAATATGCTTCCTTGCATAGGATGAGGTAAGACTTACCCACAAACCCTAAAAATTCTTGCCAGAACCATCAGCCTTTGTCTGAGTAGGTAAACCATCACCTATAGTCTTCACAAACCAAATTCTCTGTGGTCTCTCACAACCTCTTTGTCCTTATGAGTTTATGTCGTTTGCATTTCTTTATCATTTTAATGAGGTTTCTAGATTAAACAAAAATAAATAACACATGTTCAAGCTGTCATGCTTAACAGGCCAAACAATTTTTATGTCATCAAAATCCAGTAAGATGTTTCCTATAGGGTGTTTCTAGTTATAACAAATGTATATTATATGGGTGACTCCACTTAATAGTAAAATAACCTTCTTGAAATGGTAAAATAAAGTTTTAAAAATGACTCAGTGCCTATTGTTAGTAGTTTAACAGTAGTTTTGACATTTCACTATAATTTTGTAATCTTCCAGAATATTGTGACCATTACTGCATTAATAGTAGCAATTTTTTATATCTGTATTAGAAAAAAGATTATTCAGCTTTAACAGAAAAACTGAAATGCCAAATTCTATTACATAGATTACTTTTTCCAATTCAAATTTTTTTAGTGCCTTGATATTTTTAAAATGGGTTATTCTAATGTTCATGGTTAGTATGTACAAGAAAAGTATCTGGGAAATGAAATAATATGATCAGTTTTATAATATTATTGAGAGACATATGAATTTGAAAATTTCCACTAACATATTAAATATTACAAAACATAAAGGCTATTTTAAATCCATTTATTTAAAAACTGGCCTGGAAAAAATATTTTGAAAGTACTAAATGGGTAAATCCATCGTAGCTGAAGAATTTAAATTAGATTATTGCAGCTTTACTTAGATGATATTAAGTATTATATGCCAAGATTAATGGAAAATGAACAAAACTACTATCTTTGTGTGTGTGTGTGTGTGTGTGTGTGTGTGAGAGAGAGAGAGAAAGAGAGAGAAAGAGACACGGTCTCACTCTGTTGCCTGGGCTAGTGTGCAGTGGTGTCATAATAGCTCACTGCAACCTTAAACTCCTGGGCTCCAGCAATCCTGTCTCAGCATCTCAAGTAGCTGGGACTACAAGCACATACCACCATGCCCAGCTAATTTTTAAAAATTTTTTGTAGAGATGGGGTCTCACTATGTTGCTCAGGCTGGTCTCAAACTCCTGGCCTCAAGAGATTCCCCCACCTTGGTTTCCCAAAGTGCTAGGATTATAGGCATGAGCTACCACTGTACCTGGCTGAAACTATTATACTAATCTTTTTTTTTTTTTGAGACAGAGTCTCACTCTTTTGCCTGGGGCGAGTGCCGTGGCGTCAGCCTAGCTCACAGCAACCTCAAACTCCTGGGCTCAGGCAATCCTACTGTCTCAGCCTCCCAAGTAGCTGGGACTACAGACATGAGCCACC
>CAUYSK010121244.1:0-54833 GCA_963575035.1 Avahi laniger | reverse complement strand
AGCCCGCCGCGGGCGCGGCTGACCCGCGCTGCACTTCCTTTTGTCCCACTCCCTCCGGGTGTTTCTACAGTTCTCCTTACTTTATCAGCGCCGCTGTTTGTCCCTCGCTGCTTCTTTGCAGTTTCGCACAGCCGATCCTGTGAGAGAGCGCCTCACTCGCGTGTGGGTGTCCGTGTTCTTCACCTCCCACTGTGGGAGCAGAGAGCCAGGAGGTCTCCCCTAATCCGCCATTTTTCTCCCCCCCACACTAGCTTTCTTACACTTACTATTTGCATGGAATATCCTTTTCATCATTTCATTAAAAACTATCTGTGTTTTTGTGAATCAGAAAATACAGAGTATACACAGGCTGTCAGTACTAATTTTGTATCTCATGACTCAGAACTAACCTCTGTTACTATTTTAGGAATACTTCTTTCAAACTTTCATTCTTTAAAATATGTACTACTTACTTCTTCATTTTGTGCTGCCTCCACAAAAGGAGTGATGAGTTGGTTGAACAGAGATCATTAAGTTTCCCCTAGCCTGGAATTCTGAGAGCTGAAGATGAATGTGGGAGTGCACTCATCTAGCACGCAGGAGCAAAGGAAATATAGGAAAAATACCACGCACAAAGATCGGAGAAATAGACAAAGGGAAGTGTTTTGTTGAATGCAGTGAGCTTAGAGACAAAATCTTGTTCAGAACAAAGACTCCGTAGTAGAAAATGGAAAAAATAAAACAGATGAATTCAAGATCAGAACCACTGTGTTACAAAGAAGAAAGGATACTTTTGAATGGTACCTAAATTCTGATAGAGAAAGAGGTAATAAGTGTTCTAAGTTGATTCAAATGGAGAAGCCAGATTATTTGGCTTCTTTATAGTGGTTTCAGGGTTTGCACATATATTTGATGCTCTTCCAAGTGGTGACAGAGCTGCTTCTATTCAGGAATCCCAAGGAAACACATCCAAGTGAACTTGGAGATTAAGATTTGGGACTTTGAGTTCAGTTGCCTGTTTTTAGCTTTGTGATTTATAGTGTCTTTTTGTCTCACAGCGTAGGGTCAAGTGCCTGCACAGAATGCCATTGACTGGTTTAATGACTTCAGTTGGACTGTATTTTCTGCTGTTGATATATATTTTTAAGATACTGAGAGACTGTGAGGTGAAGTACTGAAGCAAGACAAGCAAATGAGTGATTCTTACTAAAAGTAACTATACTAGACAAAGCTAAGAGGAAATAGGATTGACAACAATATTTTTCAGGGTATGTGAAAAAATAGAAGTAGAGAGCTGTACTGAAATGGATATAGCATAGGATTTGGAGTAAGAGGGCTTCAGAGGTAGAAAGGTTGGGTTGGTGCTTTCCTCTGATAAGAACTGGCTGTGTGATCTTTTACAATCCCTTAATTTCTCTGAGCCCTGATTCTTCCTCAGTAATTGAGGATGATAGTCATAGGCTTTGAGTTTCAACTTACTTAAAATGTATGAACTAAATTTGTGTGCTATAACTATTGAGTACTTGCTAAGTATGGATTTCACCTGTGCAAGCACTTGTTACTAGATTAGTAAATGAGACAAAAATCCAAGTGTTTAAGATGAACTCAGAGCACTGGGGAAACTTATTGTTCATAATTTACTAATAAGGGAGGATAGTTTTCCATTTCAGCAAATATCACAATAACGCATACTCTTTACAAGAAAGAGCACTAGAGAAAAGTACAAATAAGAAAGAGTTATTAGCCCATTTTTTGTTGCTTATAACAGAATACCTGATACTGGGTAATTTATCAAGAGGTGATATGGTTTGGATGTTTGGCTCCTCAAAATCTTATGTTAAAATTCTATCCCCAGTGTTGGAGTTGGGGCCTAGTGGGAGGTGTTTGGCTCACGAGGTAGATCCCTCATGAATGGCTTGGTGCCCTCCCCACGATAATGAGTGCGTTCTTGCTTTATTGGTTCACACAAGAGAGCTGGTTGATTAAATGGGCCTGGCATCTCCTCCTCCCTCTCTTGCTCCTGCTCACACCACGTGACGCTCCTACTCCGCCTTCACCTTCCACTGTGATTGGAGGTTCCCTGAAACCCTTACCAGAAGCAGATGCTGGTGCCATGCTTGTACAGTCTGCAGAACTGTAAGCCTAATAAACCTCTTTTCTTTATGCAAAATGGACTAACACAAGAGGTTTGATTTAGCTCATGGTTCTGCAGGCTGGGAAACTCAAGAGCATGGCCCTGGCTTCTACCGTGGGCTTCTGTGCTGTGTCAGGACATGGCAGAGAAGGTCACAGGGGAAGTGAATATGTTTGAAGAGATAAAACCCAAGGAGCATCCTAGCTTTCTAACAACCCACTCTTACAGAAACAAATCCATTCCTGAAGGAACTAATCCAGTCTCACCGGAACTAGAACTCACTTGCTACCATGAGAACTACCAATAAGCCATTCATGAGGTAGCTGACCCATGACCCCCTCACTAGGCCCCACCTCCCAACACTGTCACATTAGGGGTAAAATTTCAACGTGATTTTTTGTGGGGTCTAACAAACTATATTCAAGCTATAGCAAAAAGGAAAAATCCCTAAAAATCTACCACTGAAATAATTGTTCTCACGAGGTGATACTCACTCCATAAATCTCCCTGTAAATACACATAATGGAAGGTGGAAGATAGATAAAGAGGCCTAACTATGCAAAAAATAGAATCATGTATGTTTAGAAGTAAAATTATTGAATTTAATTTTATTTAAATTTAAATTTAAAAATTAAAACTGAAATGATAGCAAAGGAATCGATGAACTTCAATTTTTTTCCACTGCAAATTATGTAGAATTCTAAAAGACCTTCCTAGGATTAAGATGCAAGATTATGTAAATTCTGGACTTAGAGTAATTTTCTTACAACTTTATGTTTCAAATTGCATCATTAATAACTGATATTTTATGAGAGTTGAAAAAACTCTTATAACAACCTTTTCTACTTTTTCTACTTTCTTATAACTTTTCTCCCTCTACTCTCAATTTTGTTTTATTTTTATGACTATACTGCTAAGGTCACTTTTTCTTCTATAATCACAATTGTTTAATCTTAATTCTATATTGAATGCTCATTGAATTCCATATTGATATTCATCTATATCAAATGCTACATCTATGCTCATTACCAGTCCTTTTACAATTTCCAATTTTCCTGTTTTGATTTACCTTTTGGCTAAATGGGTAAAACACACATAAAGGAGGCCACTGGAGAGCTGCTTAGGAATCAGAAGGCAACCCTGGCAGCCACGACTTGAAGGGCTAAGAGTCCGAAGACAGTAAGGTGCAGAAAAGGGAGCCCTGTGCTCAGATTTCCCATTGAGGCATTTGCTCAATTCTTAAGCTACAAATAGTGAGAGGCTAAAGTGAATAAAATTTGGGGCAAGGGAAAAAATTGGAGATCATGACCTGCCAAGGAGGAGGGGCCCTAGTAAACACTCCGGATCATCAGTTGAGACATCTGAAAGCCACATCCTACAAAGGAAGGCAAACTAGAGAACATACCTTACAAAGACTGTAATGCAGCCTAGGTTAGCTTAATCCCTGGTTAGATTAAAATAAAATTCTCCATTTTATCTGCTCACCAGAGACCAGAAAAAGCTCTGTCTGAAGGAAGAGATTATTTTCCAAAGCTTCTATTATTTTTCAATTATATTTCATGTTTATTTCATACATAATATTAATTCCTTAATAAAAAATTGCCATGTGTACCAAAAAATCTGGCCCTAGGAAACAAGTGGTAAAAATAGCCTCATAGATGTCCTGAACATTGGCATTATCAGGCATAGATGACATCATAATTGTGATTAATATGTTCAGAAAAATATATAACAAGATAGAAAATGTCATTAGAGAATAGGACTTTATTAAAAAAGAATGAAATGAAAATTCTAATACTAAGAATATCTCAAAGAAAGGAACAATCTATAATCTCCCTTAGAGTTTCAGATCTGAATTGATTTTCTGCCTTTAATAGAAATCCCTTTTGTTCCTTTTTAACCTGTTTTCTATTTCTTTTATCATAGTAGTCATCCTTATCATTCTCTATGAAAAAGGATATAAGTATTCTTCAGTATATTTCAACATAGTCACAGTTCAATACCAAGCATATCCAACTTGTGAAACTTCATTCTGTTATGGAAGGAAAATTAAAAATTTCACATAATGTGATTGAACATATGGTTGAGAGATATTGTCTTTAAAAATCATCTTTAGCATTCCTGAAGTAAATGGAAGTAATTTGGAAGTCTTTGCTTCTCAAAAAAAGGGCCATCTTTCATTTTTGCAATTCTACATTTTATTTTTCAAGCCTAATTTTGACTATAAACATTACTAAGGTGACAGTACCATATTTAAGAGTCTTGCAAAGAAGATAAGAATTACAAATTCTAAAATTGTTAAAAATCATATGCACTTCCTTCTGGTGCCTAATATATTATTCTGTGTGAAGACTGAAAAAAAAAAATTCGGGATAACACTGTAGTTTCTGACCATTGATAATGTTGTTATCTGTAGTTGTCACTCTAAAGTATCTTTGACTACTTGTTTATAAGTCATTCATTCAAATAACATTTACTGAATATCTACTCTAATACTGTCTTGGCTTTTGGGAAATTTGAAATCTAGTGGTATAGGCAGACATTTTTAATTTCAAAAAAGACAACAAAGCTGATAAATGTTAGTATGCGCAGGAATAGCTCATGTTACTGCAGTTGTGTGTGGATTTGGAGAAGGGGTCTTTAGAGAAGCCTCTGGAGTGGAGGGAGTGTTGAAGGAGTCTTTAGGGTTACTAGGAGGCCATCAAGCAGAAAAAGGGAGAGAGTATACGCAAAGAAGAGAGCGATGGTGTGTTTTATTGCCAGGGAGTGTTGTTACAGTTTTAGTAAAGAATGCTAGAAAATGACAATTTGGTTTCTTCATGAAACCAAGCCCCCAGCTAGGCCTGAATGCTTGTTTTATAAAGATGGGGCTCAGACCTGCATCTGTGGACTGACTACGCTCTATTTTCCCTAGCAGCTTCTTTCATCATCTGGTCCCAGAGTATGTTCACAGACCTAACTATTTCTAGAGGCTGCTTCCTTGTAAAGCCCAACTCAAGCATAAAGAATCCTGGAGGACAGCTTTCCTCCCAACCCCAAGGCTTCCAGCACTGAATTGGTTTTCCTAACTCCTACGACTTCCTAGTAGTTAGGAAGACACAAGGAAAAGCTGTCAAAAGAAAAAAAAAGTCAGATAGTAAAAACACACGAACAGACATTCTCAGACTTCAGAGTACATCAAAGAAACCTGAAGGGCTTGCAAAATCACAGATTACTCCGGTAAGAGAGGCTATGGTAGATTTCTAGGTTAAGAAATGATAGGTTTTCACACAGTAGGTCTGGGGAGGCTTGAGAACTTGCATTTACAAGTTTCCATCCAAGTGATGATGATACTGCTGGTCCACACTTTGAGAACTTTTGCCCTAGAGAAAGTAAATTTTCCTTATTTGTAAAAATAAGGAGCTGGATTAAAAAAAAACCTTGACATTTTACCTAGGGTAGTATTCAAAGATTTGTGATTCCTAGAAATGATATATCATTATGGTGTTATTTGGTAAAGCATGGTGTTAGAGAACGGAAGCCTTGAACAGTTTTGCTAGGTGACATATGGCTCAAGGTTTAGAAACTTTCAAAATTAAAAACTTCGTAAAATAAAAGGGAAGGATAAATTAGATTACTTTATGAAGGGAAAAAACCCAAATAGACTGTAAAATGTAACATTGTTCAGTTTAGTTTTCCTCATTTGATCAGTGTATTCTTAATAAACATTTAGAAACAAACTCTAACCCCATGATTGGTAGCTGTAATGATCAGTGAGGGATGCCTGACTCCACTCAAGTTCCCGTTAAACAAGCAGATATGCATTTATTTATTGTCTAGGCCTGTGGCTCTGGGTTCTGGCTACACTCTAGAAGCACCTGGGTGGAATTTGGATTTAAGGGATCTATGGTCAAGTCTAGCCACTGACATTCTTTTTAAAATCCCCCAGGTGATTCTAATGCGTATCGAGGATTGAGAATCACTGGTGTAGTCACTGAGCTAGGGTAACCTGTATTGCATGAGTCAAGATTTTGCTAATTGTTTTCCTACAGAGCACACATCAATGAAGCCTTTGTATGAAGGCTTTTCTTTTACGTATGTCTTAATGAACCAACATTTTCCCGACTTTGGTAAGCCATGCTTTGAAATAATGCTGTGCTTCATTTGTTGCCAGGTGTTACGAGGATCATATTTTTCTTTCTAATGAGTTTCATTATATATGCAGATTAGGAACAAATTTTAAAAATTACAGGTCATGGCAATGGGAAAACTAGAGCATGTTCCAGCAACATGACAAAAATGATGGCAGTTCTAAGAAACTCGCTGGCAGCAAATTCACTGTCCAAGAGCCACAGATCACGTTAACGCCTTGTTGGCTGTCACCCTGTTAGTTAAATTGAAGGGAGCTTTTGATTAAGGGTATGGTCCAACCTAGATCAAAATGGAAATGACTCTCGGCACTTGGGTTCTTTTTAAGAAAGAAGAGTTTGATTAGTCACTCATAAACTTGACTGACCACAAAGAAGGGCACAAATTACTTGGTGAATCACATTCCCATTTAGAATCAGAAGGATTACAAGAGCCATCCCACCAATTAATGGTTTGTGCTAGTAGCTAAATTCTCCATGTTTTCCTCGGGTTCCCAGATTTGGCAAATAGAAGTACAGAAAGCACAATTAAATGTGAACTTAACATAAACAGCAAATGATTCTTAATACAACTAAGTCCCAAATATTGAATGGGCATTCTTATTTCAAAAACATTCATTTTTAAACTGAAATTCACATTTAACTTATTTAACAGGGCATTCACTATTTTATATGGCAAATTTAAACCTCCGTCTTCTAAAGGAGTTTTAGGCAGAGCTGAGTAAGAAGAAAAGGACTGTTTTGAAACTATAATCTTAAAAACATTAGATCTGAGCCTCCTTCAGACTCTTATTCCCTTGGTAAGTTATAACAGCAAAATGTACTCCTCTGCTTTACTATTGTGAAGTTAGGAAAATAAAAATATGGAAGAGATAAGACACATCCGATGAACAAAGCTAAGTAAGAATATCTTCCTAATTTTCCATTAAGTTTGTGCTCCACATCTCAAGATCTCCAAAAACTTGACCTCCCCCTCATGTCTGAGTTGGAAACCCTTCATGATTTCATTTTCCCTCTTTTCCTTCTCAGCCTGGATTCCATGATTCATCTTTTGAACTTTATTCTCTCCAGCATTCTCAAATTGTTCATTCATGGTCTATCTACTCATGGACTCCAGCTCAGGGAAGGGAAGGTGTTATAATATTAGAATGACCTAGACATGAACTAGACATGTCTGTTCTTTCTTCCCACCTTGCCTGTAGAAAATCCCTAGTCTAGTGCCAATTGGTATGAGAAAACCAGGCTGTCTATCTCAAGTCCTCAACTGGGGAAAAAGCCAACTGTCTGTATCTGGTTTGCCTTTTTGGAAGTCGTTTCCAGGAAGAAGACAGAATCCTGCCAACAAATATGTAGTTCTTAATTGTCCCTTTTTAGCTCTGATTACTTCCACTAAAAGGAGGTTGGTTTTGCTTTCTGTTTTCTTGATGGCCATGATTAACACCACAAAGCATGGGATGCTTCCAGCTTCCTTCGGGCTGAGTGCATTCCGTTAGCGTGGGCTCGCTCCATGCCTGTACAGGCGGTCACCTCTGAGCAGGCAGCGATATGAAACACAGGTTTAAAGTACACACAGTGCCTGCCAACCGGTTCAAGTTCATAGCCACGAAATAAAAATTAGAGCCTCTTTAACATCACAGCCCCACTCTAGAATAAACCCAAATTATCGTGGGTTTAGTTTTGGGCACATATTTGAAATTAAAAAAAAATGTATTGCGAATTGCTACATGGTTTTAATGAGTCAGAATTTTGTTTTTACTCTTTTAAGAATAAAAAATTTTGTAAATATTGAAAGGCTAAAGCTTCTAAAAATAAGTTAACCTTTGAAACCATGTATTTTATTGGATATTTTGTTTTATTTATTTGTGTTTATGGTATGTAACTGTTCCTGTCTTCATGACATATGAAAACTCATCTACTCTTAGTTGAGTTAAAAGCAGTGTGAAGCTCCAAAGAATGTCATTTGGCTATGCTTGTCAGACAAGCACGTTGATGATGGAGAACACTTAGTTTGAATGCAGAGTTTTCTCCTGGGAGGAGCAAAAGAAATGATTGCAATTGTTGTCATGTTGCAAACTATGGAGTTGGTCGTTTAGATGCAGATAGACAACTTGAATTTTTGAGAAGAAGTTTGCAAAGGCCCCATGGGGAGCAGTGGCGCCCACAGACTGGGGTGGGCTAGTCCTTCCAAACTTGAAAGGTTAGCAGAGCACTTCAGCGTATTGGACTTGCTCTGCTTAGGAAGTGGGCTTTTGCCTTGTGGTGAGGGTAATGCTACACCAACAAACACCGCTTTACTGTGGCGTGATTGGGTCATGCTCTTGAGCCACTAAATTCCAGTTCCTGGTTTTCACAGAAAAGGAAAACATCCTCAGTGAGTCTTTTTGAGAAAGAAAACCCTGCTTTCGCCATCTTTCCCACTGTTGGCGTTCAGGACATGCTACCCCAAAATATGGCGCCGTGGCATTTGAGAAAACGGCAGAAGCAGGAAGGTTGCTCTCACCTTTCCTTCAGCCTTCTCCCCTGAAGCAGGTCATAAAACCTGAAAAGGTTGCTCCCTGACCTTCCCCTGCCCTTCTCCCCTGAAGCAAGTTTTAAGACCCTCACGTGAGAGATGCGCTTCCTATACCCAAAGGAAAGGAACCTCCTTACCTCTGAAGTCACAGGGGCAGAGGAAAGAATCTGAACAAACAGGCCTTGATAATATCCCCCGCCCCCGCCAGTTTACTATCATTAGACCCTACTCCCTTTGTAGAATCACACTCCCGCATGGGAGTCCAGTCTTCATCCAACCTAAACATAAACATGCACGTTTACCTGTTTCTTGGGTCTTTGTTTTCTTATGAAAGCTCCTGTATCATGTAAGACTTATGTTAAATAAATTTGTATGCATTTCTCTCGTTACCGTGTCTTCGTTATAAGGTGCCTTAGCCATGAACCTGAAACATGAAGAGATCGCCGCCCCTCCACCGCAGAGCCCGCGACTGCCAGGCCTGCACGCCACGGTGATTGTCTGTCTGTCTGCAGCTGCCTACAGCAGCCCTGGCGGTAATACCGCGGATGCCCGGAGGTCAGAACCTCCCCTCCAGGTGTGTTACAGAATCCTTGACATAAGCAGCAGTTCAATACAAGAAGGATGCGTCCTCGCATGCGCATCCGGCCGCGGGGCCTCCCGGCACGTCTCACGCTGTTCCAGAAGCTGCGCAGTGAGCTCGCTGGCACAGATGTGGGGGGACTTCCGTGGAATGTGGGCTCTGCGGTTCCCAGAGCAGTTCTGCAAAGCTGGAGGAATGAAAGTGCTGCTCTAGCTTAGCGGTCCTTGTGCCAAACTTGATACAAATGAACACTCCTATCCGGCTGAAGAATATCTGTCACTGGTGCCCTGGGGGCCATGAGGATGGCAGAGGGACACGTGGGCTGCTGGGACCACAGTGAGGGCTAGGCCAGAAAGCTGCACATGTGCGTGTGTGTGTTTCAAAAATGGCTTTGCCAAAGGATGGACCTTTGAAAATTGATCTTTATCTTTGAAAAAAATTCTAATATGGGAAGATATTTGAGTCTGATTTGCTTTAGTTGTTTGAGGCTAGTAAGGGCAATATTATATTCTCTGCTAAAATTTATTTAATATGTTTGATAGAAAATTACAAGAAGAAAATTTCACTTAAATATTTATTGACTAGGGTACTGGCTCCCAAAAAATCTCAAATCCAGTGATTTTGGGGGGATGAATGTGAGACTACAAAATTCTTTATCTCCTCGGAAAGATTTCTTTTTATTTCATATGTAGTTGTATATACCATTGTGTATGGTAAATATATAAATAGAGAAGGAATTTGTGCTGATGCAAAGTAAGTCCTGTGAGAAAATAATTCTGACAGTCAAGTGTGTCAGTTTGCCATAAAAGCCAAGAAAGAGGTCAAACTATGTAATTTATGGTTTTGTACAGCATTCTTTAACATGGACTATGTAATCTTTTAGTGAAGCTCTACAATGTAGAATCATCAGTTTGTGTCTTAAAACTATAAATCTACAAAACGCTATGGATGAGTGTACACACACACACACACACACACACACACACACGGCAGTGTTTACAGTGGAGTCATGGCTTATGTTGGGATCAAGTTCTGAAGTCAACAAGTAAAGCAGAAATCATGAATTATAAACTCACCCCTGGAAAGCTTTTAAGTCACTCATAAAAGTGTTATGTACAATTTTCTTTTTATAACGACACTTGTGCATGGTGAAGTTGAAGTGTGTCTAGAATGAGCTAGACTGAAGAAAGGACAAGTATAAAACCCTTCATGGCGATGTTTGGGTATTCAAACCATTCCACTTGACACAGATGGCAGCCATCACAAACAGCTCTCGAGTCCCCAGGGGAATGATGGGTGAGTGATTTTAAGGGGTTTCTGCTTCCAGCAGAGTTTACTTTTTGTGTGTTTAATATTAAGCTTCTGTACTCTTAAAAAATATTATTAGCTTTGCTTTTGTTACAATTAGGATTAAAAGAGATAGTAGTATCTCAACTCATGGGCATTGGGTTCCAAAGTCTGTGCAGAAGATAAAGGAGCATATGGCACAATTCCATATTATTTTGGGAAAAAAATATTTCAGATGAGTTAATTTCACTTTGAAAGTCATTTTCTTTACATTCTGTCTACCTACATGCTATGGTTTGAATGTATTCCCCCCAAACTGTGTGCTGAAAACGTAATCCCCAGTGCAATCATGTTGGGAGGTGGGGCCTAATGAGATGTGATCAGGCCATGTGGGCAGAGTGAATGGATTAATGCCTTTATCACAAAAGTGGGTTCATTATCTTGGGAGTGGGTTTGTTATAAAAGGGGGACTTAAGCCCCCTTTTACTCTCTCTCTTGCTGTCTCTTTGCCTTTCTGCCATGTGATGACTTCTGCTATGGGGCGATACAGCAAGAAAGCCTTTGCTGCAAGCAAGCCCCTTGACCTTGGACTTCCCAGCATTCAGAACCATGAGCCAATAAATTTCTCTTTATTATAAATTACCCAGTCTCAGGTATTCTGTTACAGTAGTACAAAATGGGCCAAGATACTGTACATGCTCTTTTTATTTATTAATTTTTTGGATAAAAGGAAAGAAGATGGATTTCATCTCCTTAAGTCAGTAAGTCATTGATTGTTTTACCATATTTACCATAGAACTGATTTTTTTATAGATAGTTAAACCGTATCAGTCTCTCTTCTTACAGTTCATTTTGCATGTGCAGTGTGTGTTGGTGTGTGTTTCTGTGTGTGTCTGTGGAGGGGTGAGTGTCTGAGTGTCTCAAGACATCTTGCACAAACCTCTATTGCAGCTTGCGTATGAGGGAGATATAGGCGAGTCTGGAATTTCTTACAGACTGTGGGAGTAGGCCCACTGGGAGCCTCTTGATGGGAAGACAAAGGAACCTTGTGTGAAAATTCAACCTGAGGGAGGTGCCTGGCACAGGGAACTAGGCGCAGTGAGAAAGGCTTAGTTTTAATGGTGGAGAGGACAAATCTGAGGACAGCATGATGTTCCCCACTCAGGTCTCCTAGCCCAACTCATAACGGGTTCTTTGCTGCTCTGGAGGGCAGGGCAAGCTGTTCTACTAGGAACTCTGTAAGACCGTGTGGCCCAAATGGCACCACCTTGCCACCCCTCTAATAGAAGACACCTCAAAAGACAGAATGGGACAGTAACTCTGACCATCCGCAGCCCCAGTGTCTGACACACAGCCCAGGTGCCGGCAGGATCAGAATTATCTGTCAGCACATGTGAGCCCCTGCCTGGGGACTCCCAGAGATTAGTGAGTTCACACGGCAGAGAAATTTGAGTTATTACAGCTAATGGGACCACATCTGTACCCACAGGCTGGTGAGGCCAAGAGAAATTCTGTTTTCACCTCTATTATTACACAGCACATGGAATGGTAATTACTTGTTTACACATCTGCTCTACTGCTGCGCTCTGAGACCCTACAGGCCGGGGACGATCTTTTATTCATCTTTGCTTTTTCAGAATCCAGCCTTTGCCCCTGGTACATAGTAGATACTCATTAAGTGTTTTTATTTTTGCAAGATGATGATCGCTTCTCGGCCTTTTGGCTAAGATCAAGTGTAGTATTTTTGCAAGATGAAAGAGTGACTTTTGCCTTTGTGTATGTTGACGATTATAGCAATAACTATCTAAAATACAAAATTATTTGCTGAAGTTTTGACTCTGTTTCCACTATTATAACATGATCCTTCATAGGCTATTGCCATGAATATGAATGAGGTCTCTGATGGAGCTCCTACCTGCAAGGAAAATGCCGAATGAGAATTTGGGGAAGAACCTCAAAATATCTCATTAGATTAGAGCAGTCACATTTTTATACAGAGGTTGGATAAAGGAGAAAAGGGAGTATTTCAGCTAGAGGCTTTGAAAGGCTGACAATGAGCGTACACAATACAAGCCTCAGTTTATTGTGTCTGAATGAAAGCGTTGGCATTTCTAGACAGTAACCAATACATCTGCCGTACCGCGGGGAGAGGACGAGCAAGGGAGCCAGAAGAGGAGGTGTTCGGGTTGTAAAAATAGAACCAGTGTGAGAGACGGAAGAAAGGGATGCTAGCAAGGACCAGGCTCAGCCACTTACGCAGCTCTGTCACATTCCTCAGAACAAACAGCTATTAAAATCCGAGCACACAAAGCCTGTGCAGGCTTAGTAATGACAAGCACTGTCAGCACACTATAATTAACATGGGGTGGTATAATTTATAAGGAATGCACTATACGGTTTAATGCCAACACAGAGGGGGAATATCTGTTGTTAGCCTGCAGAATCAAAAGTAGCCTTATCCCTTGAAGCAAGCATCTTTCCTTCCAAAGGCTCTTTAATTTATTATTTTTTTTTAACTCACAAAAGCCTCTGTCACACTGAGTGAGTTCTGTGCAAGGCAAGAATGAGCCTTGTAGGTGACCCTTAACCTTCCCTCCCCCTCCCATGTTAATCAAGAAGGAAAGTCTCAGCAAACTGTCTTTACTGTACATAATTAAGCAGTTCTGAATGCTCAGTGAAACTCAAATGGGATGGCGCGGAGCCCGGTAATATGACAGTTAATGGGATGAGACTAGCACTTATTCTGCCTCTATAATAAGCAAAGGCTTTTTGCTTTCCAACTGAGGACAGGAAGAGAAGGAAGCGGTCACAAAAGATAACAACAGTGACAACACAGGGTTGTTGGGCACCTCTCGCTACCTTTTATGGTTGTCTCCAAAAAGAAAAAAACACTCTAACTGGAAGAGATTACCTCTTAATTACCCTTGTTCGGTGGCTGTAATAAGCAGAAGCTTTTACTTCTGCCTCACCGTGGATTGGCTTGAGAAGCATTTCCAGAAAATAGCTCTAATGGGAAGGTTTGTGCCTCTTTACTCCTCTTTCTGCCTCCTGCAGACCTTTAAGGGAGTTGAAATACTGCCTTCATCCTACTTCCCCAATGAGGAGGCTGTTTAGGAAAATGACACGTTATTTTGCTTTTAGAAGATGGTCAACAAAAGTATTTGCTGTAACGGACCATGCGCTAGGCCTGTGGCTTTCTTCTGTTGACCCCCAAACACAAAAGTAGCATCTCTTTCCTTCTCTTAAAGAAAGAAACTGGGTAAATTACCTCTGAAGCAAGAAAATATGGTGGTTGACATCAGTTATTTTTAGCCACATAGTGTTGGTGTCATGAATTAAAAATGCTCATTGGCTTCGGCCATTGAACAACTTGGTGACAAAACCTCTGTACTGTGTAAACTGTGGGAATTGCAGGCATAATGCCGTCATCAAATGATCCTCCGGAGGAGAAAACATATCAGACATCCATCTGGGAGGCAACCGGGCAGCACCGTGAATCCGTACTCTGAGACACGTGTTCCGAGACATCGTGGGATGCAGAGACCTAAGGGAACAAAAACTGGCCCTATAATTCAGGAACAAATCCCAGTGACTACTCAGAATCCCTCAGAATGTAATTGTCTATAGAGACATACTGAAAAAGGAACTCTTATTATTAAGGTTTCCAGGGAGGAGGGGCAGCACAGGCTGGTAGACTTGGCTTTACACAGAGCTGAGATTTGGAGTTCGGGTTTATATACGGGACTCTGCTTCTGACCTTCTGTGCTTCCTTTAGAAAGTGTCTTGATTTCCTGAAGAATAAACCAGAAAAATCTCTTTCAGGGCTATGAGGCTTTCAAATACATGAGAGTCATCAGAGGCCTGATCAGCATCCAAAATTCTATTTCTTTAGGGGATTGTGTTCTAAGATTAGAGATAGCATTTGGCTCCTGAGCATGTTTTCCCTGGGTTTAGTTGGGAATGCAGGTGTTTTGCTTGAGAAACTGGGGCTGGAAACAGTGAGAAACCCTCTGTTTTTGAAAGGTAACAATTTGGAGAACTGAAAACCTTCACTTCCTTTCCATAAGGATGAACAGAAGCCCTTTCATTCACATCCATCATATTTTATTTCACATTCAGAAACCTTTTAATTTCAGCAGAAATCTCAGCATATGTTATCTTGCTCCAAAACAGCAAACGGTGGCTTAAAATATATTCATGCATTTGAAGTGTTCACTCTCAAAACAATATATATATTTCTACTCGTATGGCACATATTTCAGCAGTTTTGTAGAGGTTTTTCTTTTTTTTTTCTCTCTTTCTTCTTTCCATCGCTTTAAACCATGCAAGCACGAAGCAAATGTAAAGAGAATTCAAGAGCATTTTGTAATTCTTGAAAGGTTAATTGTGCTATTTATAGACCAAACTGTAAAGCAAAAACCCTCGGCGTGACCCTTCAGGGTCACCGTGGTAATAGCAACCTCAGTGGAGCCCTGACCAGTCATGAATTACTGTCTGTGATACTGAGGATGCCGACAGTTCAATCACAGCACTGTTTCAATAGCGAACTCCATATATTTAAAGCGCTGATACTGTTTTCCCTCTAAATGACCGTCTTGACAGATGGGCCGAAAGCGCCGCAGACGTTTGAACAAGGAAATAGAGAGGGAGCCTGCTGGAAGCTGGGCTGCACGCAGCCAGCCGAGAATGATGAATAGAGTGTGATTGTGGCTGACAGGTAGTAATATAACTATTCATTCACCGCAGAACACCTGGAGCACACTATATTAAATGGTACAAGATGGAGAGATTCTGTGACAAGAATAGGAAGTGTGAATCCCAGGCTGAGTTTAGGTACAGCAATGTGAAAGGTCAGGGGTCAAGCAGTATAAACTGCCTCGGAGAAGGCTGTAATTAAATTATTTGCTTACCAAAGTGTTTCTAATGTTTTGCTAACATGATGCCAGGATCATTACTTCAGCATGTCTGAACACTTGCAGTAAAAGCAGCTTCCCCCGCCGCGCATCCACTCTCTCTCTTTCTCTCCCTGACAACGGTGGTTATTTCTTTTCTCATCTGAGGCCTCTTTCTCTCTCTCTGCCTCTGCTCCAAATAACAGGCCTGCAGAAATCAAGAGAGGTGTTGACTGGCCAGAGTCATCATCCTGGCAAAGGCCCTCTCCCATGGGCCTTTGCCCACACCAAGGTCCTGGTGTGGTTCCGCTCAGATGAGGGTGACACGGACGCCGGTCGCCCTCGGATCACACAAATGGTTGGCTTCTCCCAGATGGGAAGCAGGAAAGGCAGAGCTGGCAAAACTGCGGCCACACAGGGTGAGGAGGGCTACGTCTGCAGGCGTTTGCCTTTTGCCTCGAAATGAGGAAACACACCGAGATGCCGCTGACTGGTAGAATTGTTTTCAAAGCAAGGGGTGAGGATGCTGATGGGGCTTTCAAGAGAGCTGGACTGTTTTCCAGAGCACGTGACCTCTTCTACACCATTCCACGGCACACATGGCTAAATATTTCTACACCTGTTTTAGGATTAATTTTTAATTGCCATGTCTGGCTGTCACATTCTCAAAGCTTCATTCCCTGGAAGTATCATATCATAAAACATGATCGACTGGCTCTTTCAAATTTGGCATTTTAACTTTACTTACGCGTCAGTGTATTACACATCACAAATATATATACAGAAGAAGCATGAAATGTCAGCGTCGAGGCAGTGCTCTGTTTCCCAGTGTGTGTGTATGCGTGTGCGTGTGAGAGTACACAGTCTGCCTAACAAACAAGGAGCCCGTACTGGCCCCTACTTTGTTCCTAAAATCCTGGGGAAGGAAAATACTCGGCGGTGGCTTTTACATGGGTGAGTGTTCATCAACTGCCACCTCGGATTAGTTTTGCCTGTCACTTTCTTTATTCACAGAATCCTGTGACAGCCAGGGAAGGTTACAGTGCTGCTATTGCTGTGCTATTTGGAGGGTCCCTCTGGGAGCTGAGATGCTGGTCACTTTTGTCTTTTCACATTCCGTTTTCTCTTCTTGTCTTTGAGGCTGGTTTGGCTGGTGTGAAGACGGCTCTGACAGTGGGCTCACTGCCTGTGTGGAAAGCTCTGTGTGCTCAACTTCACAGTTTCAGACTTGCCTTGCTCATGAAAAATACATTGTAAATAGGTGTATTCTCTTTTTCCAGCTTACTACAGTGTGAGAGCGTGGGTTAACACTCACAGAAAGATCATGCATGTGACCTCTCCGATTAGCTGTGGAAAACAAAATCCAGTTAAGGCCCCCTCCCTGCCATGTAAACCCTATCAAATCTTGCTCCTTCCCTCTGTAACCCTCTTCACGCCCTTCTTTTCCAGCTGGTATTGCTCAGCTACTTTAAATATTATTGGTTATTGATCTATGGGCGCATCTATATCTTAATCTGTGTCTACAGATCTCTACATATTTTATCTGACTCATTGTATGAAAGAATATTTAATAGCTGTTAGCTCTATTCTGGCTTCAAAAGAATGTGTTTTTGAGAATTGGGCAAATGTGCAAAATCCTATTTGACAAGTCTCTTAAGAGACAACAAATGAGAGCTTATAATCAGACCTCTCCTATTTTTTGATCTCAGTGAAACTTCTCCTCCATACGAGTGTTCTTTGTGGACATTTGGAGCATACACTTTTTATAGACATACAACCAAATGTTTCTCGTTGCCTCTCCACATCCTTTTTAAATGAGCTCTGCTTTCGTTTCTGAATTGAGCACAGTCATTGTGTGGCCTTGTATCTAATGCATATCCTTTTTCCTTCTAGTTGGGTGCCTGCACAATGCTTAGTGCTGCCAATAAGCGGAAAGGGACTGTTTTGCAAAATAAGCAAATTGGATTATCCAGTGTGTAAATAGGCACTCAGTCTTTTTTTCCCATGTAAATCAGGAAAAGCAATTTGCTTGTATATAAAAAACCTGCACCACTGCTCACAGCTCCCTCGTCTTGGCTGGCATTGGGAGTTCATTATAGGTGAGGAAAAGGAATTTGTTAGCACCCATGCAGCTGGAGACAGTAATTAACTAATTTGCTTCTATTTTTCTGCAGTTTAATCATAGGTACTATGAAAAATATTCTGTTGAGTAACTTGAAATCTTTTGACTCATATTAAGATAATAATGTGAACAACTGGGTTTACAGATTCTTCAAGCTCCATTAAAAAAACTCTATGCAAATTTGTCCAATAATTTATAATTTGTAATTTGTGTTTAGTGGGAGTCACACTTGTGCATCACAAGGACAAATTAAACCTTGGTTTCTTTTAGGAAACAGTGGGCCAAGGTTGCCAAGGTGTAAATTGGGCATTATTTGAAATGAGAGGCCACATCACTTCATTTGTGCATTGAAGAAAATTACCGATTTTTAAGAACTGTTTTCATCTTATGAGAGTAAATCAGAAAAGCGGTTAAAATTAATATTAGCAATTTAACAGTCTTGGACACCCATGCTGATTAGGGCTCCTTTAATCATTGCTCAGAATGTGGAATTGCAAAATAGTAGAATTAAAAGGAATTTCATCGTCATTCTGTCTTATTCTTTTATTCTAAAAGTGAAGAAGCCAAACTCAGAATTATAGTTTACGGCACCGTGTGGAGGCTGGATGGAGTGAGAACTCGGTTTGCTTCATTTCAGTTCAGGGCCTGTGCCACTCACTGCAGCCAGAAAGAGATGAGGCACAACGTAGCTGCCTGTTCAGAGAGGTGAAATCCAGAACCGCTGGGGACTATGCGATGTAAGTTTATAACGCTTAGGAGTTTGTTGAAAACGTATAATGAGCATACACAGGTATGAATCATATTTATTCTTACCTGCTTTCTCTTTTAATAGTATCAACGGTGGGCATTTTTTTTATTCTTGCATTTGATGAGTCTAGTTGCAAATCCTGAATAGCTAAGCACAGGAAAAGGAGGAGAAAAAAATTTTAAATTCTATTAGGAGGAAAGTTGTTGTCTCTTAAGCAGGTAGTCTTCAAAAAGAAGAAGAAGAAAGAAGAAGAAGAAGAAACAGGAGGCAGAGGAGGAGAAAAGGGAAGAAGGAGAAAAGAAAGTGAGTCTTGGGGGCAGATGTGTAAAAGATTAATCTTTGTATTCTCATTTGCTGTACATGGCTACCTTGGTAAGATTTTTAAATCTCCATTGTAGAAATTAATATAGACACTACCCATGGCAACTGTATGTAAGTATTCTAGATGTGAATGTGATTATGACTGTTTCTTAGCCATCTCTATCATAGCGCTGATCCTCATCTTTGATGTCTCAAGCAGTGTTTGCAACCAAAGATTATGACTGCTACACACATGTCCAGGTAAGTGGCATTTGTAGCACTTCCCAAACCAGCAAGGGCCCCAGGCTCTGAAGCAAACCACAGTGTCTCCAAGCAGAATGAAGTCAGGATTATAAAAACAAACAAACAAACTGAGCAGACAGCCCATAAAAAGGCAAATCTCATCTTCCCATAGTTTTAATTTATGGGGGCAAATCACAGGAGATAAAGTGAAAAAAGACAGCTAATAAAGCATTTTGTTTAATATTATATTTGAAAGTGCAAATGATATGTTTGTCATAGAGGAGAGAGGGGGAACAAACCGTTAAAAAAGCATTGTGCTGAAGCCTGCAGGTAAATATTAGGCTGAAGATGAAAAGCTGCATTTTGGAAAAGTGTTATTGATTGGAATTTTCTCTGCAAGTACCATCTTAGGACACATCTATAGGATTTATTCCATACAATAGAGGCTTGCAGTCACCGTGTCAGGATCCGCCTTGCTTGGGCATCAGACTTCAATTAGATAATGACCATGGCAGGGAGTGAATAGCCGGAGAGTCATTCATCTTCCTCTGTACATGACACAGTGTAACGGGTGTTTCTGACGATCCGTGCACATTGAATTAGGTCATTGCTGAGTTTGTCGGCCTTTGAGAGAGCCTGTGCATTTACATGTGATGATTTCACCCCCTCCCTTCCCCCTCCTTCCTCCCAACCAGCATCCATTGTTCCGGAGCCCATATTGTACGGGGATCTGAATTTATGTTCACGGATTATAAGCAAGGGACACCCGCCACAGTCCACAATCAGCTCATTAGCATTCCGCTCATGTGAGCCAGTGTGAGTACAATTTTCAATGGCCTAATGTGACAGGTAATCATAAATTAGTATTTGCTTTAAAACAACGGAAGAGTACACAGCCTGCATGCTTAAGGAGAATGACTCAGTAAGTAGCACAGCTCCATAATGAAGTGGGAGCTCATTAAACAGATGCTATCTACTTCGCTGAGCTGCAGAAGCAGCAAACAAACCAAACGGAAATGTTTCAACAGAACACTGCAGTCAACCAGGACAAGTTCAGGTTCATTAGCTGTGGCACAATCTACAGGAATTAGTCACAGTAATAATTAAATAGTTGCTTGCTAATTTATCATTTTACATTTGTTACTACATTTGCATAATGTGTTTCCCCCTGCATCTCTGTTACATTAAAATGCCCTTATCTATGCGTACAAATGAAAACTGTGATTTTTTTTTTTAAAGACTTATCAGAAGTGGCCTCTATTTGGCAGTTGGTGGGTGATAACCTTGTTGTTTACTTCACATATTTAAGCTGTGTCTCTATTATAATATTGACATTGTGTCATCTTTAACAAGCAGCACTTAGGAGGCCATCCTGGGAGGAGCTAAAGACCCAGACTTGTCCTTAAGCCACTAAGTGGCAAGCTGGGTAAAATAGGAACTCAGTAGCCAATACTCCTAAATTAACCTGCTGTTAGAAAGAGCTTGGCATGCGAGTTCGTAATTTCAATGTCCAAAAATAACAAAGCCACGGACTGAGTTTTGATGTCGTGCAGAGGTCAGGAACAATTTTCTCTGAGGATTCCTCAGGGTTGTGTTGGGACGATCAGATTAACAAAGTTCATATGGTCTCCTTTTTGTGAAGCAGTTGCTTAAAACTGATGGAAAGTACCAAATTTCACTTTAGTTTGAGAACGATTTAGAGGGAACTGTTAGAAAACATGGCGGCCAGTACTATAAGGCCATGAAAAAGCCGCGGGATTCACAGGGTGGGGAGTGGGATGGCTGTTGGGAGTTGGCGGGGTGGGGAGAGCCCGATGCAGATGGGAGGGAGAGAGCTGGCTGCTCCGTTTGCATTGTGGTGCTTGGGTCGGTTGATGGGGTGGTGATACATTATTCAGCAGAACAACACAGAACAAGGACAATTTTTCAGAGTTTTAATTAATTATCCCCTATTGTTATTGATATGAAGTCCCTTTATCATGTAAAATAAACCATTGAATGCTTTCTTTGTGTTCTCATTCTCTTCTTTCTCAGGGAACTTTGGTTTCAGCAGCAGCCTAGCAAGAATGTTTGGGGAGGCAAGGGTTATCTTGACAAGGCTTTCCCTGGGAGATAGCAACCTAGAGTGAGGCAAACACCAAAGACAAATCTTACTTATTTGCTTATGTGTGGTCAAAGCTGGAGTGCAGCTAGGGAATGCATTCCTTTGCAGATATTTAATAGAATGTTTTTAACAGTACAAACTGATCAGGTATTCTGAGATTCTTAAATCTTTATGCAAGTGCACACGTGTAAAATCTACCTTCTTGGTGTGCTGTGAGGGAAGGTGAAGACATTCAGAAGAGATTGTTGGCCAATTAAAAATGAAGATGTATAAACTGAGGAGAGATGTGAAGCACATTATGTTTATGACAGAACAAACAGGCAATGCAAACTGCCATTTAGTGTGTTGGCAAGGGCCATTAGAGCTTTCTCAGGAAGTCAAAACATACGCCTTGTTGTAAAGAGTCCTGGAATATGCATATTGCCTCTGTTTTGTTAGTGAATTTAGGATAGTAGAATATTAATTTTTAAAAATGTGAAATAATTCACTGTGGTGATCACTCAAACATTTTAGCTGTTCGACAGCGTCTTTCTCTTTCAGGAATTGTCCCTCCCTTGTCCAGGAAGGCTAAAAAGCTCATGGCCCTCCCTGCCCCAGGAGTGGGCATGTTACCTGGACTAGCTGTCAGAGTATACCATTCCCCTGGCCACAGTGATTGCGTCAGGTATGGGCACTTAACAGGCCAATTAGGACCTTTACCGAGAGTTTTGTTGGAGCTTTTGAAAGAAAACCCCATGTCCTCGGAGACTGCTAGCTCTAATGTTCTGAGCTGCTATGGGCTATCTTCACCCCATGTGGGAAGAGCTTGTTAAAGAATGAATCCAATGCAGAGAAAAGCTGGAAAGAGACAGAAATAAAAGTGAGCCACTATTTTCCCTTTCTGAACTAAAATAAAATCCTAATGCACTCCCGCCTCAGCTGACTGAACAGACCTCCTCTTGGCCAAGGGGACCCCAGAGAAACCTTAAAACTGAGTTCCCAGCCATGACAGGATGGGGGATCAGACACACCTCATTATACCCCTCCAATGCTAATGGACATCCGGCTTTTTTCCTAAGGGCTAAACAGAAACCAATTTCATGATCCAGACCAGCATTCTTTCCTGATAAAAGACCGTCAACCATGGAATGATTTGAACCAATCTATGGAGATGTCCAGCGAGGGTTTTTGTGTCCTTGCTTCACCTTTTTGACATAGAGGGAGGCCATTTCTGAACATGGACTCCATAAAAAAGCATAAGGCTAGATTGCACAGGTGCATGTTTCTCCTTTCATACATATTCATAACTCCTCTTATAGCTTATTAAATATGTATACTTGGCCATCCCACTCAGTATAAATTCCTATTTCCATTGTCTCTGTCTCAAATCACATATTCCTGGCTTCTGGCTGGGGCTTCACTTTTCAGCCAGTTGGAATGGCCACCCAGAGGTTGTAACCCACTATGAGAAATAAAATTCTCCTTTTAAAATTATGGACCTCATTATTTCTTCAGTTAACACTTCTTGCTTAAGTCTTTTGGTGATTATTTTCTAGAACTTGCAACTGGAAGAATCCGGAATAGCACACTTACCCATACTTTCATTTTATAGTGGAAACCGAGGAGCAGTTGGTGAAAAGGATAGTCTATTAACTTGTAGCCCAATTCCTTTTTCTCTTGTATGCAAATCGACATGTTATAGATTATTTCTGTGATCTGAATAAGTCCTTACAAGTCGTGATTACTTATAATATTGCTTATAATATTAAATAATATTATTTAGTATTAGTGGAAGTAATCAATAAAAATATCTATATATTCTAGACAAATGGAAACCAAAAGCAAGCAGGAATAGATACACTTGTATCAGATAAAATAGACTTTAAGTCAAAAACAGTAAAAAAAGACAAAGAAGGTCATCACATAAAGGGATCAATTCAGCAAAAAGTTATAACAATTCTAAATATATATGCACCCAACACTGGGGCAACCAGATTCATAAAACAAATTATCACTAGACTTAAAGAGAAGGGTAGAAATCAATGCAAAATTAGTGGGGAACTTTAACATCCTACTCACATAATTAGACAGATCATCTAGACAGAAAATCAACAAAGAAACATTGGACACATGACTTTAGAACAAATGGACCTAAGAGATATTTACAGAACATTCCACCAAACAACTGAAGAATATATATTTTTTTATCAGCACATGGAACATTCTCCAAGATAAAGACCATATGTTAAGCTGCAAACAAGTCTTAAAAAATTAAAAAAAAATCGAAGTCATATGAGGTATCTTCTCAGACCACAGGGGAATAAAACAAGAGGAACTTTGAACATTGTGCAAATACATAGAAATTAAACAGTATACTCCTGAATGATCATTGGGTCAATGAAGAAATTAAGATGAAAATAAAAAATTTTTGAAACAAACAAAAATAGAAATACAACACTGAAACCTGTGAGTTATAGTAAAAGTAGTGCTAAGAGGGAAGTTTATAGCATTAAATGCCTACATCAAAAAAGTAGGCAGATTACAAATTAATTATTTAATGACATACCTCAAGGAACTAGAAAAGCAAAAACAAACCAAAACCAAAATTAGCAGAAGAAAATAAATAGCAAAGATCAGAGCAGAACTAAACAGAATAGAACCTAGAAAAACAATACAAAGGATCAATGAAACAAAATCTTTTTTTTTTGGTTCTTCGAAAAAAAAAAAAAGAAAGAAAACCAAAGTTGATAAATGACAAGCTAGACTAACCAATAAAAGAGAGAAGACTCAAATAAACAATATCAGAAATGAAAAAAGAGACATTACAACTGATACCACAGAAATATAAAAGATCACCAGAAACTATTACACACTGACAAACTAGAAAACCTAGAGGAAATGGATAAATTTCCAGAAATATACAACCTCACAAGATTGAACCAGGAAGAAATAGAAAACCTGAAGAGACCAACATCGAGTACTGAAATTGAATCAGTGATAAAAAAAAAATTTCTCAACAAAGAAAAGCCCAGGACCAGATGGATTCACAGCTTAATTCTACCAAACATATAATGAAAAACTAATTATAATCCTCCTGAAACTGTTTCAAAAAATTGAGAAGGCAATTTCCCCTAACTCATTCTATGAGGTCAGTATCACTCTGATACCAAAACCAGATAAGAATACAACGAAAAAGAAAACTATAGACCAATATTCCTGATGAATGTAGATGAAAATCCTACAAAAAAAAAAACAAAAAACAAAAACAAAAACAAAAAAATTAGCAAACCACATTCAATAATACATCAAAAAGATAATACAACATGGTCAAGTGGGTTTTATACAGGGATACAAGGATGGTTCAACATATACAAATCAATAAATGTGATATATCACATAAACAGAAACAAGGACAAAAACCATATGATTATCTCAATAGACATAGAAAAAGCATTTGATAAAATTCAGTATTCCTTCATGATAAAAATCTTCAACAAACTAGGCATAGAAGGAACATACCTCAAAATAATAAAGCCCATATATGACAAACTCAGCTAACATAATACTGAACAGGGAAAAGTTAAAAGCCTTTCCTCAAAGAACTAGATCAAGACAAGGATTCCCATTTTCACTGCTGTTCAACATAGTACTGGAAGTCCTAGCCAGAGCAATCAGGCCAGAAAAAAAAAAAGCTGAAAAAGAGAAAGTCAAATTATCCCTGTTTGCTGATGATATGATCTTACATCTAGAAAAACCTAATGACTACTCCAAAAAATTCTTAGATTTGATAAATGAATCCAGTAATGTTGCAGGATACAAAATTAAGACACAAAAATGCTATACTGGTGTATAGCATTTCTATACACCAGTAACAATATAGCTAGGAAAGAAATCAAGAAGGTAATTCCATTTACAATAGATTCAAAAAAATGCCTAAGAATAAATTAACCAAGGAGCTGAAAGAGCTATACAAGGAAAACTACAAAACACTGATGGAAGAAATTATAGATGACACAAATAGAAAAACATACCATTCTCATGGATCTGAAGAATTAATATTGTTAAAATGATCATACGTCCCAAAGCAATCTACACATTCAGTGAAATCACTATCAAAATACCAACACCATTTTTCATTAGAAGAAACAATTCTAAAATTCATATAGAGCCACAAAATAGCCAAAGCAATCCTGAGCAAAAAGAACAAAACTGGAGGTATCATATTACCGGACTTCAAATTATAAGGCTATAGTAACCAGCATTGTACTGTAATAAAAATAGGCATGTTGATCAATGGAACAGAATAGAGAACCCAGAAATAAAGCCACATATTTAAAGCCGAGTGATCTTTGACAAAGCTGACAACAACATATATTGGAGAAGGGACATCCTCTTTAATAAATAGTGCTGGGAAAATTGGATTGCCACACGCAAAAGAATGAAATTGGACCACTATCTCTCACTATATACAAAAAGTCAAGATGGATTAAAGACTTAAATGTAAGACCTGAAAAACTCTTCTAAACATTGGTCTAGGCAAAGAAATTATGACTCAGACGTCAAAAGCACAGGCCAGAAAAACAAAAATAGACAAATGAGACTTAATTAACCTAAAAAGCTTTTGCACAGCAAAAGAAATAATCAACAGAGTGAAGAAACAATCTGTAGAATGGGACAGAATATTTTCAAACTGTTCATTCAACAGGGAACCAGCATCCAGAATATACAAGGAATTCAAACAACTAAAAAAAAAATTTCATTAAAAAGTGAGCAAAGGACATGAATAGACAGTTTTCAAAGGAAGACATACGAATAGCCAACAGGTATATGAAAAAATTCTCAACATCACTAATCATCAGAGAAATGCAAATCAAAATCACAATGAGATATCAACTTACTCCAGTCAGGATGGCTATTAATAAAAAGACAAAAATAACAGATGTTGGCAAGGATGTGGAGAAAAGGGAACTCATACACTGCTGGTGGGATTGTATGTTATTATAGTACAGTCTCTAATGCACGAGGATTCATTTTAGTAAAAAAAAAATTAAAATAGAGTAAACTAATATAGCCTCTATGTAAAACAATATGGAGATTTCTCAAAGAACTAAAAATAAAACTACCATTCAATCTAGCAATCCCAGGACTGGGTATGTAACCCCCAGCCCCACCCCAAAAAAAAAATCAGTATATCAAAAATATACCTGCACACATATGTTTATCACAGCACTAATTACAATAGCAAAGATATGGAATCAACTAAGTGTCCATCAAAGGATGAATGGATAAAGAAAATACAGTATATATACACAATGGAATACTACTCAGCCACAAGAAAAAATGAAATCATGTCTTTTTTAGCAACATGCATGGAACAAGGTGTCACTATCTTAAGTGAAACAAGCCAGACACAGAAAGTCAAATATCACATGTTCTCACTCATGAGTGGGTGCTAAAAATGTGTACACAGGGATGTAGAGAATGGAATGATAGACCATGGAGACTAGAAGTGGTGAAGGGGTAGGAGGGGGGAGTATGATGAGAAATTAGTTAATGGGTACAGTGGACATTATTTAGATGATGAATATCCTAAAGACTCTGACTTGACCACTACACAGTCCATACATTGTAATAACACTGTACATGTAATCCATAAATTTTTACAAATAATAAAAAATAAAAATATCTATAACACTACTATAACAAGATGTAGTATTTGAAGAAACATATTCTTGCATTCATTTTGGTAAAACCAAATTTTCATCATCCTCAGCTTTAACGCATCTTTAACCCCCTCAAACTGGCTTCTGTTCATATCATCTTTGCCTACTTAATCTGTCAATCTGCTGAACTCAGCTCAAAGCTGTCTTCCTTAGGAAGACTTCTCCAACTCCACAGACTTGGGGAAGTCAATCCACACCTATTGTATGGTTCCTCGTTTCCTTCCAAGCTTTTTTTCCCTTTGCTTATCTGATGAATGTCTGTTCCCTCTACCACTAGACTTAAGCTCTTGAGAGCAGTAATTAATTTGCTTTTTCTTAGCCCTGTATCTCCAGTTCAAACACAGTGCCTGGAACAACCAGGAGATTATATATGTATATGCGCTGTGTGTGTGTATAATTATTGAGTTGTCTATTCATATAGAATTTCTAGATTAAATTCAAGAGGCTGCAACTGGTGTTTCCTTAAACAACTTTACATTTCTCAAAGTGATTCAAATTTGGCTAATACCTACAATGTGATAACATCGATCTTATACATGCCAAAGTTCAGTTAGCAGGCAATGGGAGCGACAGTGACAGTGGTAGTTCACTATTAACAGCTCCCGTGAGATGGATTAAGCACCATCTCAGACGCAAGAAAGCTTCAAGAGCACTGCTAATGCACCCCAGGCTGGGTGAATTCTAGGAAACAGAATCGGCATTGATCTGAGTGCTTTATTAGTGCATTTTTTAAAAGGCCAGTTCAAATAATACACTTTTACTTCCTAAAAAATGTATAGGGTTATTTGAATTAGTGCTAAAGAATACCTCATTTTGAATTTTTGGTTGAAAGAACAAGCAAGGGGTTTGAAAGGCTGGAAGAGTGTTTTCAATTTAGGCTGAATTCTTTTAATGCTGCAATTCTTGGTTTTCCATTCATAAAATTCGGCTTAATATTGCCTTCCCATAAATTCATGGATGTTAAGAAAATAAGCTGGCCTTTGGTAATAATTTTAACTTCAAATTAAAGATAATCAGTGACTAGAGTATATTTTATTTCCCTTGTGTCTGTCTCTGCCACCAAAGGGGAAAAGGAAACTATGTACTAAGAGAACAGAAGTAATATTTCTATCCTGATTCTGAAAATGTAACGGGGAATGAAATTTCTCCTCTAACCTCACTTGGCAACATTGCTCCTGAAGACTTCTTCAAGGACTGTCAATATTGAATTACTATATTGGGTAAGTCCCTTACCTTTCCCTAGACTCTTTATTCATGAGATGAGATAGGACCTCATCAAGGGAAATTTCAGTGCAGTGCAGTGTGTGGCTTGATGGCAGTAGTGAATTAGCATTTGAAAAATAGAGAATTAAATTCAATGATAATTGACTATGAACCACAGCATTGCTTGTACTGGATAGAATCACACATCATTTTATCCTAAAGGTCAGGGTCTCCTGGTCACTGCCAAATTTCCTTAGTGTGAATTTAGGGCCCATTTGAGAGCCTGAGATTGCACTAGAGCAAAGGTCACAATTAATATCTGGAATAGTGGTATATGACTGACTGTAAGGATGGAAATACCTTCATCTTTCTTGGTCTGGTTTTATGTTTTCATTTTTAATCATTCCCAAATGCTTTTTTCCCATAGAAATGGCATTTATTGGTCTCATAAATGGTATATAATGTGGTGGTAACTACCACTCCTTGACAGAACTCAACTTTCTAAAGAGCTGACATTTAGTCTCTATGCTGTGAATCCAGTTATTGTTGCCAAATATAAACTGGAATGAAGGCAAATCATCTTTATCTCATCAGTTAGTAGCACTGAACCAGGATAACCATTTAATCTTCGTCTGTTGGGGGAAAAATGTTCTCATTGCAGAATTTGCATGACTACTTTATAAACTTATCTAGATCAGGAATTTTGGAAGAAGACAACTAGTTTTGTTGTTAAATATATTCACTAACTGGTCAAGCATTTTATAGATCTGAAGCTCCTTCCTCCTTGGAAACTTGGTCCTACTTTTATGACAGAAATTCACGAAAAACAAGAGTCTGCACAGGGTGTTGATTCATGTCTTATAATGCACTTCAAACATGAACAAACCATGTACAAATCAAAGAATTCATGACTAAAATTTCTTACCTGCAATCTGTAATATTTTTCTGATGTAATTACAGGTGACCTTTACCTACAATTTGCTTAATATCTAATATGGTTTTCATAAGTGCAAAATTTCCTTAGTAACCAGGTAATATACTTCTCTATGTCTTGCATGTATTGAACTCATTTAGTACTTTGAAAAATTTTCAGTAATGATTATTTGGAAGTGATTGATTTTATATTAATCAGATATGATGCCTAGGCAAGCAGTTTAAATTCCCAATCCTCAAAATTACATTCATTATAAATTATAGGTTTGTTTCATTTTACAATTTTACTTTGAGACCATGTTGAAAAATACCTAGGACAATAGATTCTGCTGGTTATCCTATAGTGATTTATTGGAATAGAATGATAACCAATAACAACTCTAAAAATATCTCAGATGATACTGTTTATTGAAGTCATGTGTTTTTCCTTACCTTAAAAAAACTCATCTCACTTGTACAGGGTTGACATTTTGAACTGTTTGAATTACACATGCTAGGCATATTGAAGATTGGATCATTGAACTAACCAGAAACATAGAACTTCTTTGCTTCAATATCATATTACTGCTCTCTCTGTTTACTTTTGGAGGGTGACTTACATGTAAATACATTTCAGGGTAAAATCAATGTCTTCATTTCTTTCAGTCTACACTTTAGTATTGGCCAAAAGCTGTAATGTCAGTCCTTGTTCCTAAAAAAAAAAAGCCACAAATACGCTGATGTCCTAAAAAAGCAGATGGAGCTTTTGGTCTTAAGATGTCATCTAAGAAACCCTAGCCAATCAATTCTGTGTTACCCAATTTATCTGTCTTCAAAGGGTGAAGGACTGAGTTGAAGCATTTGAGATTGGAATCTCTGGTTCCAAGGAAACTTGAGTATTTTGACCCTGAGGTCTCTACTACCAACCAGTCCTATAGCTTCTGACAGTTCATATTTGTTGAATTCCATAACCTTGATCCTGGGGCTGTTTCCCTGTGAAATGTGTCATCATCTCTGTTTGCTCCTGAAATGCACAGCACATGAGGCAAAATATATCTGCTTCGCAGTAGCAGCCAAGCCACGAGAATTCTGAAACTTATGTTACTGAAATGGCATGTGCAGGGAGCTGAGTGTGTCTCTATTAACAGCTTTCACATGGGCAAGTCTGTCTGAACTCACAGTGTCTGCTGATGGAGCAGTGGCAGTTCTTGATGATTTCTGTATCCACATTCATGCAGATAACACATGACCTTTTCAAGTACCTTGGTCTCTTGGTTCCTTAACCTCCTCTCTTCTAATTATCCTGACCACCTGGTATGGTTTGAATGTATGTGTCCCTCCGAAAGTCATATGTTGAAACTTAATCCCCAGTGCAGCAGTATTGGAATGTGGGACCTTTGGGAAGTAATTAGGTCATGAATGCTCTGCCCTGGTGAATGAGATTAATGCTTTATAAAATAGGCTTCACACAGCATTCACCCTTTTTGTATTTCTTCCTTCTGCCACATGATGACATAGTGTTTGTTCCCTCTGAAAAATGCAGCGACAAGATGCCATCTTGAAGCAGAGAGACTTGGCCCTCACCAGACACCGAACTTGCTGGTACCTTACTCTTGGGCTTCCAGCTTCCAGAACTGTGAGCAAAAAATTTCTGTTCTTTGTAAATTACCCAGTCCCAGGCATTTTGTTATAGCAGCACAAACTGACTGAGACATCACCCTAATTCACTTTAATGGGGGCACTGGAGAACTTGTCATTATCAATATCTAAAACTTTATCATACTCTCTGTTTGAAGTATCTCCCTCTGCAACTATGACTTACTATCTTGAACCTGACTCCTTCTAGTACCATGACTCCAAAAAGCATTTTCCAACCTTTCCCGGAGTTATTGTCCACTGTTCCTTCTATCCCTCACTTCCCCTTTTGTGTCCTAATTTCCAGCCTCACTCAACTTAGGTTCTATGGTCCACACTTATGATCACCCCTTTACAGCACACTTAACTCCCTTCACCTTCTCACTGTGCATAATCACCTGGCAAAGCCCCACCCAGGTTAATTCTAAATCTGACTACTCTAAGTCTGTGCCTGTCAGCTACACATGGCTAGAAAAAAAATGATAACTGTGCTTACAATTGTCACTTTACATTTATGTCCCCAAGTTGGCTCCGAGTGTGACTTGGCAATCTGACTACATTTCACTGTGCCACTTCCTGGATAACTGTTTTATATCTTCCCTCCCTTCCTCAAAGCTCCAATGCCTTCTCCCCCATTATCACTTTCAGCTGTCAAGTATGTTTTCAATTTATCTGAGAAAATAGAAGCAGAGGATTTCTAAGAGCTCCCACCACTACGTCGTCTTGCCTACCTGTGACTGTGCCCATACACTCTTTTCCTCTACATCATTACCACAGATGACTGTCCACACTCCCCTAGTCCTTCCATTTGTCAACTAGATCCCAATCCTCATCATTTCACTCATCATTTCAGGATTCTCCCACTCTTGCTCTTGTATCACTATTTTTACGCCTTTTTTCTGGATCATTTCTATCAGCACATACATATTTTGTGAATTTTTCCGTCTTAAAAACTCCTCTCTCAACCGCATATCTTTTTGAGGTTTTGTCCATTTCTTCACTTCCTTTTCCTAAAATGTTTTGTCTGTACTCATTATTTCTCTCAAAATCACAGGATTTGTCCCCTGGTATTCTCCCAAACTCCATGGATCGAAGTCAATGATGATGGTCTCTACTGTGCTAAATGTATTGAAACATTTCAGTCTTCATCGCCCTTGGCCCATCACCAGTGTCTGACATGCTTATCACTCTCTCCTCCTTGAATACTTTCTTCATTTGGCTTTTAGGACACCACCTTGTACTCGTTTTTTTCTCAATTCACTGGCCTCTCCTACAGAGCCTTCTTTATTAGTTCCTTCTCATCTCCACGAACTTCAAATAATGTTGTGCCCTAGGATATCATTTGAACCTCTTCTCTGTTAACAGTCTCTCACTTGGTGCTTTTGTCTTATTTATTTAGTTAGTTTGTTCAGTTGCCAGACTTCATTTTTCAGTTCGTTTTATATTTACAGAATAACCGAGCAGATAGTACATAGAATTCTATACACCTAAGACCCACCTCCCCATCCTCACACATAGTTTCCCCTGTTATTATTAGTAATATCTTGAATTAGTGGTATATTTGTTATAAATAATGAACCAATACACCGTTATTAACTATAGTTCATACTTTTCATTAAGATTCACTCTTAGTGTCGTATAGTTATGGGTTTTAACAAATGCATAATGGCATGGATCCACCATTACCGTTTCATATAGAATTGTTCACTGCCCTAAAAATCCCCTTACTCCACCTATTCATCCCTCTTTCTCCACAAATCCCTGGCAATCACTGATCTCTTTACTGCCTCCATAGTTTTGCCTTTTTGAGAATGTCATACAGTTGGAATCATAGAGTCTTTCCAGATTTTTATAATTTACTTTTAGGTTCCACCATGTCTTTTCATGGCTTTTCATAGCTCATTTCTCTTTAATGCTGAATAATATTCCATAATGTAGATATACCAGTTTGTTTATCCATTTACCTGCTGAAGGACATCTTGATTACTTTCAGTTTTTAATTACTGTGAATAAAGTTGCTATGAATGGTTGTGTGCAGATTTTTGTGTAGACATACATTTTCAACACAATTGGGCAAATACCTAGGATCTTGATGGCTGGATCATATGATAAGACACTGTTTAGCTTTTTAAGAAACTTCCAAACTCTCTTCTAAAGTGCACGATTTTGTATTCCCACCAGCAATTAGATGAGTATCCCTATTGCTCTGCATCCTTGTCTGCAATTTGTATTATAATTTTATGGATTTTAGCCATTCCAATTAGTGTGTAGTGGTATCTCCTTGTTTTAATTTGCAGATGTTAGAATAGTGTCATATGCTTATTTATCATCTGTTTATCTTCTTTGGTGTGGTGTCTGTTCAGATTTTTCACCCATTTTATAATTGGGCTTTTTGCTTTCTTATTGTTCAATTTTAAGTGTTCTTTATATGTTTTGTAAAAAAGCCCTTTATAAGATATATAATTTACAAATATTTTTTCCCAAACTGTGGCTTGTCTCTTTAATTCTCTTAACAGTGTCTTTCACAGAGCAGAAGTTTCTAATTTTAATAAAGTCTAACTTACTCATTTTTTTCTTTTACGAATCATGCTTTTGGTATCTTTTGGTATTATACCTAAAACCTCATCACCAAACCTAAGGTCACCTAGATTTTCTCCTATGTTATCTTCTAGAAGTTTTAATTTTGCATATAAGTCTATGACTCATTTTGAGTTAAATTTTGTGAAAAGTGTAAGACTATTTACGGTTTCCTTTCTTTTCTATATCTATACCTAATTGTTCTAGCACTATTTGTTGAAAAGACCATCCTTTCTCCATTGGGTTGCATTTGATCTTTTGTCAAAGACCATTTGACTATATTTGTGTATGTCTATTTATGGGCTCTCTATTTTGTTCCCTTGATTAATTTGTCTATTCTGTCACCAATACCATGCTTTCTTGATTATTATAGCTTTATAGTAAATTTTGAAGTTGAGTAGTGTCAGTATTTTTACTCTTGTTCTTCAATATTGTTTTGACTATATTGGGCCTTCCTGCCTTTCCATATAAGCTAAAATCCACAAAATAATTTACTGGGATTTTGATTGGGACTGCATTGCATCTATAGAGTATCTTGGACAGAATTGATATCTTAACAATATTGAGCCTCCCTACTCCTGAGCATGGAATATCTCTTCATTTATTTAGATATTTGATTTCCTTCATCAGAGTTTTCCTCATATAGGTCCTATACATATTTTTTAGATTTATATATAATTATAGTCATGTGTTGCTTAGTGTTGAAGATATGTTCTGAGAAATGCATCATTAGACAATATCATTTGTTGTGTGAACACCATAGAGTGTACTTACACAAACCTAGATGGTATAGCCTACTACATATCTGTTGTTCCTACGCTACAAACTTGTACAGCATGTTACTGTACTGAATACTATAGGAAATTGTAACATATTGATAAATATCTAAACATATCTGAACATGGAAAAGGTACAATAAAAATATGGTATAAAAGATAAAAAATGATACATCTGTATAGGGCACTGGCCATAAATGGAGCTTGCAGGACTGTAAGTTGCTCTAGGTGTGTCAGTGAGTGAGTGCTGAATGAATATGAAAGCCTAGGACATTACCATACACTACTGTAGACTTTATAAACACTGTACAATTAGACTATACTAAATTTATAAACATATTTATTCTTTCTTCAACAATAAATTATTCCTAGCTTACTGTTTTTTATTTTTTAACCTTTTTTTTTAGCTTTCTGATTCCTTTGTAACAACACAACTTAAAACACAAACACATTGTACAAAATATTTTCTTTTTTATATGCTTATTCCATAAGCTTTTTTCTATTTTAAAAAAATCTTTATTCATTTATTTTCACTTTTTAAAATTTTTGTTAAAAATTAAAACTCAAACACATACATTAGTCTAAGTCTACACAGGGTCAGTATGATCAATATTACTGTCTCCCACCTCCACATCTTGTCCCACTGGAAATTCTTCAGGGGCAATAGCACACATGAAGCTGTTATCTCCTATGATAAGAATGTCTTCTTCTGAAATACCTACCTTCTGAAGGAACTGCATGAAGCTGTTTTATAGTTAATTTTTTATATAATTAAGAACAGTGCACACTAAAATAATGATTTAAAAGTACAGCATAGTAAATACTAGGCAACAGACATTTTTGAGCTTCATTATAATATTATGGACCAACCATTGTATATGCAGTCCATCATTGACTGAAATATTATGCAGTGCATGACTTTATTTAATTTTTTCGGTGATAAGGTAAATGATATAGTGTTACAAATTTCAAGTTTCGATTGTTTGTTGGTGGTATACAGAAAGACAATTGACTTTTGTATATTATCCTTGAGTCCTGCAACCTTGCTATGATCATTTATTAGTTCTATGATCATTTAGTAGTTCCAGAATATTTTGGTTGTTGTTGCTGTTGATTCTTTGGGATTTCCTTCATAGACAATCATGTTATTTTCCTTCTCTATCTGCATACTTTTTATTTTCTTTTCTCATATTATTGCATTAGCTAGGACTTCTAGTATGATGAATACCTGTGGTGAGAAGGGGTATCCTTACCTTATTCCTGAACTTAGGGGAAAAGTATCTAGTTTCTTACCACCAAGTTTGATGTTAGCAGTGTTTTTGTTTTTGTTTTTGTTTTTTTGTATACATTCTTTATCAAGTTGAGGGAGTTCTTCTCTATTCCTAGTTTGCTGAGAGTTTTTATCATGAGTGTTTGATTTTGTCAAATGCTTTTTCTGCATCTATTGATATGATCATATGACATTTCTTCTTTAAACTATTGATGTGATAGATTACATTAACTGATTTTTGAGTGTTGAATCTGCCTATCTTTTTAAGACTTTAAAAACCCTTTATGTGTTGGTTACTTCTAAATTTATATCTCCAGCCTGGACTTTCTCCTACATGTCTGTCATCTCCTAACATTTACTAAACTAAACTCTAGATCATTGTTAACAAAAATACTTGTAATATTTCTTGTCTCAGTAAATATAAACTCTATTATTATATTGCCTCTTCCAGAGAAGACAGAGTTCCTGGATCTTCTACAATGGGAACCAGGACCGTAGTCGCCAACATTGCTGTGCTTTTGCACCATGCTTCCAGGGTGGAATTGGCACTTTGGGGGAGGGTAGAGAGATAGCAAAGGCAGAGGCAGATGGCGTGTCTGGACTCCAAGACTGTTGTACCATGGCATGAACAACCCACAAAAGAGTAACTGTGTGGAGACAGAAGGATCGTGGTCTTAGAGTCCCTGAGGGAGTTTCAACCAGAAAGCCAAGAATCCATCAGGCTGCTTCCTGCAGAAATTTTCTGCATGAGATAACAAGTGAGGGTAGCCCATGGTAACAAAATTATAATTAAGGAGACCATATGTCTCCTAGGGAAGTCCGATTTATACCTATTGCAGATCAATTACCTATTTGTTTTCAGTGCCTTCTTTCATTTGCAACAGTGTCCCAATCTGAGTGATATATTATTTGGTTATTTATTTATAAATCATGAGACATTAAAGAAAATTGAGTAGCTTCTGGGGATAGAAACTCCATATGGAAGATTTGTGGGGAAGATCCAAACCATCTTCCTGCTCACATCAGGTCCTTGGGCTGGCAGTTCGAATGAAGCCATGGGACCAGGTTGTACTGGATACTTCCAGGTACTGAAATCTCAAGGTTATTTTAGAGGAGGCAAAACTTGCTGCTAGGGAAAGAAAAGAAAATGACCTATAGGATTAAGTAGGGGCATGTACATAAATGAAGTGTTTCAGAAGCTGAGAAATTCAACCATGCTATAGAGATCTGCATCTAGGGGAGGGAAGCCAGGAGAAGCCCCAGGAACTGGAAGGGATTCTGGTCTCCAGACTGAGAATCTGATGAGAAATAGGAGGGGAGGGACAATGAGCAGGAATTGCTGATGCTGGTGCATCAATCATTCTCTATGGACTTTTGTGGCCTCCAACAAGTCCCTTGAACTATACACACAAATACCAGCTTAGAAGTCATGAGGATCTCAGAAATTTGAGAAAGAAATCTGTGGCCTTTGCTAATTAAGTCAAATTCTGACAATGGGACCATATACCCAGTTTTCAAACTTGAGTTGATAATGCTGGTGCAGTTTTAGGACTATGTATGTTGTATATAAATAATAGACACACAATATACATATACATACAGCATACATAGAATATACAAATACAAATACTAATAGTATCCATAGAATACAAATACAATAAATATAAATATATACAATAATAAAAACTATAAAAATACAACTACAAGAATACATACAGTATGCATACAATATATAAACATATACATACTGATGAAGTGCCCTCTTAAATACATCTGATAAACATCCACTGAAATATCTTCACCTATATTAATAGATACAACATGCAAAGACAGCATTGAATGGCTACATTAAGTTCTAAAATATTAGAACTCATTATGGATTGAGGGCAACAGACAGATCTATGAAAAGCTGATGGAATAAAAAAAAAATGATAGTAGCGCAGATGATCCTTCCTCCTCCCTGCAGTCCCACACATTAAGGAGGTTGGGGGGGGAGGTGAACAATGACTGGGAGAGGGGCAGGGCTAACAATGGCAGGGAATGGGATTCCCAACTTTTCATGGGGGTGATAATATGCATCTACCCACCACTCAGGAGGGTCAAGGGCATCCTCTCTGAAAACTCTTCTTTCAGAGGCCTCAGGATTAGTACCTGTAGGAGCCAGGAAATGTGTCTGGGATAAAGAAGTAACTAACAGTATCAGAAAAGTGGGATGAGTCTTCCCAAGCAAGGGGATGATCTCAGAATTCAATGTGAACCAGAAGTACCCTTGCAGAGGATAAGAATTTGGTTGGTTATCTAAAACAAGATGAAGCAGGTGGAGGCGAGGCTCATGCTTGTGATCCTAGCACTCTGGGAATATTGCTTGAGGCCAGGAGTTCAAAATCAGTCTGAGTAAGAGCAAGACCCCGTCTCTACTAAAAATAGAAAAAATTAGCCAGGCGTGATGACACACACCTATAGTCCCAGCAATTTGGGAGGCTGAGGCAGGAGGATTGCTTGAGCCCAGGAGTTTGAGGTTGCTGTGAGCTAGGCTGACACCATGGCACTCTAGCCTGGGCAACAGAGTGAAGCTCTGTCTCAAAAAAAAAAAAAAAAAAAAAAAAGCGCAGATAAAGGCAGCATATAGCCTGGATATGAGAAAGCTATAAAGAGAGGTTCTACTAAGTTCTACATGTCTGCTGATGCTGAGTGGGTAGTCTCAGAAGGGATGTCCTGGCTGGTGAGAGCGGACTGCACACATCTCTTCCCAACTCCACATTCAGTGGTATCATGTTGGTAGCTTGAAATCAGCCATGGTGGAAGCATTTAGTATTTACAGTGTGGAAATAGGCCAATGATGTAAATCAAAGTTTGCTTTTTAAAAATTCTTCCAGAGAAATGATTGTTAAGTATTTATGAGTACACCATTGGGCCCTATGCTCCTTGGTAACAGAAATCAGAAATTTACATGTTTTGTTTCGTAGTGAGCTCTTAAACTTCTCTGTTAACCTGCTTGTTGACAGATAGGCTGGTGTATCATTACTCCGGAGTGACTGATGGGGTCTGTCGCATTGGTTTACCAAGGCCCAGTATTTAATCCAGATTCAGGCATTTATGCTTTAGGAGTATGCTCAAACCTCAAAATAACCTTGTCATGAACCTAGTGTCCTGGGCATTTTGTTGCTTCTGAACTGCCAGATTGTTTATCTGGAGGTGAGAAGGCTGGAGAAAAACAATAGTGCTGCCCTTCCTGAATTTCATTGCATGCCAGGAAGTCTGTGGTTGGCAGACAGCCTTATTATGCCAGTCTCTCAGGGGATTATTTCTGAATTTCAGGACTATTTAAAGAAACTCAAAGTCCTAAAAATTCCATATGAGTTTGACAAAATGCAATTTGATGCTGATTGGATTTTGCCAGGACCTTAAGCCCAAGTATGTACTGATTTTGCACACAGCTGTTAACCATGCTTTTGATACTGTTGTTTAAATATTGAAAAAAAGTCACTGCTACTTGTAAATAAAAGACTTACATGGACAATAAAAGAACTGTTTAGCTTTCTTAGAGTAAGTCTGCAGAACCCAGAATAACTCTAGTATTTTCACACAATAGCAAACCATGTGTTTGATACAAAGAACAAAATAGCATCCTCTGTTTATGAGAGGTAAAATTGGTGTTGAAAAATATGTGTATCTAAATTGATACTTTCAGGAAGCAATTAGCTTTATAGTATGGCAGCGACTAGCTGAGTGGAGGCTTCTGAAGTAGATGCCATATTTTGGAAAAAGAAACAGCAAGACAGCTAGTTTACTTATGAACTCCAAATAATTTAATAGATGGTAGATTCCTAAGGGACAATCTGAGGTACTTTGTAAATTTAGTCATCACAACACACAATAATTGTTACTGGAAACTCCTGGGCCTTCGAGGATGGGTGTACTCACATTCATCCTGATTTCACCATCTTATGCGTCCTTGGGGTGGCCTGGGAATAGTCACGGTTCTCTGAGATTTCTTACCCTAAGAGGTCTCTGGTGCTGGAGGGACTGGTTTCAAAGTTAGCAACCGTTAAATAACTGTTAGTTACTCCTGCCTTCCATTAAGCCACATGGAATTCTTCCAAACTCAAAAAGGGGCAGGGGCCTGTGTGATAGAAGCAAATGAAAACCAAGCCCTGTTTTAAGTATCTGTATACATTCATGCATCCAATCATTTATCTTCTCCAACTTCGCTTTAAAAAATATTTTAAGGAAGCTTTAAAAAGCATAAGGTACAAATACATTTAAAATAGAAAAGATTAGATGAGAACAATAAGGGTAAGGAATCTTCGTGAGCCATAGTTCACGTCCATGTTCACCAGAAGTGGAGCACACATAACTCTCAGTGCTCCAGGAACCAGCAAGACATGATTGGCTCCACATCTTAGAATGTCCATAAAACAAAACAAACCAATTGCTCAGAAAAAGCAAAGCTATTCTTGCCACTAAGAAAGATTTCTCCCCTGGGTCCTCTTAAAGAGGACACTATATAAAATACGAAGCAAAATCCTCAGCAGTATCCTGAGAGTAAAGGAGCTGCAGGTTTTTGTAGGTCTCTTACTTACAGTGTTTCTTGATGTGGGCTGATGTCATCACACCAAAATGCAATTCTGGGAACAAATAAAGATGGATAAGGCCACTATGATACCAACAGGCACAGAAATTCTTGATAATTTAGCTTAATGTAGGGACAGATTTTGGAGTTTTTAGCAGAATGGATAGATTGAATATTCTTTAGGCAATTCTCCATAAATACTGTATCTCTCAGATGAAATTTTGATAAGTATGGTGGGGCAATAAATTCAACATTAGCTTCCCTGACAGATACCCAGATTGCAGAGACTCTTTAACTGCAGTATTGCATTTAATTTTATCCTACCCAAAGTCCTTGATGTTATGTTTTATTATTCCCATTTTACAGAAAAGAAAACTGAGATGCAAATAAGTTTGGCAATTTCCTCAAGGTCACCCAGCTAATAAGAGGAGCAAATGAGGTTGAGTTTAGCTCTGTTTTACTCCAGCATCCGCATTCCTTGATATGTGAACCTTCTGTTCCCGCTGCCCAGGTATTTGGTGATTGAGGGAGATGCTCCCAGAGCAGCACAGCTGGGGCCATGAGAGGTGCTCATGCTTGTCTTCTTCAGTCCCAGAACTGGAGCCACCGTGTCTCTGAAAAAGCACTTCGGACAAAGTCTGCGCTTGCCATCTCCCCTCAGAGATGTAGTGTGTTTGGTGTGTCTTATAAACTTCTGCTAGATAACCATTATTATAAGACCATACACCCAGGTATATGAAAGTTGAGTATCTTAAAACTTTCTCAGGATGACCTTTTGGAAGTATAGAGGGAAGGGGCAAGTAGAAAGTAAAAGAAAACAGAAGGATCAACTCAGGGTAGCAGTTTTCAAGATGATGTTACTACGTATGGTCATCACAGACAAACAAAGGAGAGGCACTTCCTTTTCTGCGGGACTTCTCAGGGTGTTTGGAAGGCTACTGTGCTTTGTGAGATGCTATCAGCACACACAGCATGAGGGCTCCATACAAGTATTGGATGCGGAACCCTTTGCAGAGGATCCTACGGGACCACTATTGTGCATGAGTCAGTTTGGGAAATGTTACCCTAACTGAGTGATTCTCAACTGGAGCCACTGGAGAGCCTTGAAACATAATAACTCCTGAGCCCCAAACCAAAACTATTAAACTGAAATCTTGGTAATGAGGGAGAGCATGGGTTTTTCTAGAAACTCCCCAGGTGATTCTAAGGGAAGCAAACAGCCCAGGAAGACTAGTCTTTAGTCATTTGGAGACTTATTAAGTCAGGAATATTAAGGAATTTTGGCTTCTTTAACAAGAGTGACTAGGTAGAGAGCTGATGTCAGTGTCTTTATCAGCATAATCCTGTTAAACCCTTTTTGTTTCTTTTTAGCTACCGCTGCCTCTTGCCTTCTCTTCCAGCCCAAGTCTCCAAGGTTTAGCCTATATTCTCTGTCTTGCACAGGTTCCATTCACTCCTATGTTGAGTAAATTCTAGCTTTTGTCCATTGGTTTCCTTAACTCTTGATTAGATTAGCACCTAATCACCACCTTTTCCAGGGCAACCCCAGATAGTTATAGCTCTGGGATGTTATAAAGGCTGAGATTTATATTGCAACATTTTAATGTTCATTGGTATTATATATGATAATTCTTCCTCCTTTCTTCATAACTTCCATTGTCTTCTGCTCAATTTGGACAGTAATGTCATAAAACTGTACAAATAGTTTTTTAAATATTTGGAGAGGCACATCATATTTATCTATCATCAGTTCAGGTTCTATTATTTTACCTCTGAGTAAATACGTTTTTTAGTTCCTTTTTACCACCATATGGTTACCTACTTCTGAGCGGTTGCTTTTCACCAAGTCCCCTACCAAGTTGATTGAGCAAAAAATATATGTATATATATTCTTAGGAGAGATTTTTATTTTCCCAAATGCTATGATGGTCATCTTACATCAAAGTCTGGAGCATATACAACACCCCCCCTCCCAACTCCAGCTAAATTTGGCTTAAAAAAAAGTCTGAAACACAAAGGCAGGACACAGTGGAATACACTGTGCTATGCCAAGAGCATATGGATTAATTTTCCAAACTCATTTCAACACAGGACCTAATTTGAATCCAAACATCATGGAAGAAAGAAAAAGCTTATGAAGACATCTGTAGATCCCTTCTGCATGCATTATGATGTATGTTCTGAATTTCAGGCTCTGAGGTATTGGCTATGATAGTAGCTTATGAAATAGCACCAGACCAAGATATCACCTAAAACCCCAAAATGCATGTGAATTGCATTTGGGGAGTACTTGAGACTAATAGAGAGCATAATAGGGAAAAATAATCAGGCATGCCCTTTGAGATTCTTAACTTTTTACATGAATCCAAAAATGCGTGAAGATGAAAGTTGAGCCTCCTAAATGTGTGACCAACAGAGCAGGAAAATAAAGTAAATCGTGGTGTTTGTTGATTTAGTTTGTTAGAAGAGGGGAAGAAATAAATTGAGTTCTTAGGGAATGTAATAATGTCAACCATAGAGGTTGGAGTTATTTTGGCTTATAATGTCTCAAAGAAACCCTGGAGTCAGAACAATGGAGAGAAACAATAAGAAAGCAAAAGGAACCTAGCAGGCAAGAGGCAGTGAGTGACCTGTGCTGAGAACAGAAAGCCAGCCAGCGTGAGGGAGCTTTGAAGGGCAAATGCGAATCACTATCTGGCTGACAAATCTCTTACCACTGCAAGCTTTGAAAAGAAACCTAATCTGTGAAGGCTGATTAAGAGAATGGTAAATTATCAAACAGTCTGTTGAAAGCAAATTGAATTTAACTGAAATAAGCCTAAATTGCACAAAGTTATTCTTGAAAAGAATCAGTAAACAGGCTGAAGTGGAGAAATGGATTGTAGAAAATGACACATTAAGGCTGGTAAAGGAGATACCAAGATTCCCCAGTTGGCTGGGGAACAGAGAAGTGCGTGCAGGGAGTGGGACGTGGTATGGGGAGTAACTAGGGCAGGAATTAGGCCGCAGGGCTGGGGGGAGAGTTTCTGGAACATTGTATGTGAAAGCGGAGGGACTGGCTTTCTCACAGTCTGAGTCTGTTCGGGCTGCCATTGCAGAATACCACGGACAGGGTGGCTCATAAACAACAGAAATTTGTTTCCCGTGGTTCCAGAGGCTGACAAGTCCAAGATCAAGGATGTGGCAGTTCAGTGTCTGCTGGGGGCCTGGGTCCAGATCCATGGACAGCCGTCTTCTTCCTGCATCCTCACATGGTGGAAAGGAACAAGGAAACTCTCTGGAAACCCTTTTGTTAGGGGACTAATCCCACCTGTGAGGGCCGTGCCCTCATGACCTAATTACTTCCCAAAGGCCCCACCTCCGAATACCCTTACATTGGGGACTGAGTCTCAACATACGAATTTTGGAGGGATAGTCAGTCTACAGCACTAGTCTATGTCAAATGAGTTGAATAGCATTGAGGGTTGTCTGTTTTGGGGCTCTGCTATGAGTTGAATTGTGTCTCCTCGAAATTCCTTTGTTGAATTCCTAAGTTCTAGTACCTCAAAATGTGACCTTATTTGGAGATAAAGTTGTGGCAAAGGTAATATGTTAGTCATACTAGGGGAGGGTAGGCTCCTATTTAACATAACTGGTGTCCTTAAGAAAAGGGAAAGATGGAACAGAGACGCACGTGCAGAATATCATGTGTACATAGAAGTTATTCTGCAGCAAGCCAGGGAGAAACTACCAGCAGCTGGGAGAGAGGCCTGGCACAGAGCCTTCCTCAGTGCCCTCAGAGACAGCACGTCCCTGCTGACACCTTGCTCTCAGACTTCTGGCCTCTAGAACAGTGAGACAATACATTTCGGCCACTGGGTTTGTGGAATTTGTTACCTACCACAGCCTTAGGAAACGAATACAGGCTCCCCTGGAGTCTCCTCTGTGTGACGGATCCTGGCTTTCCTACTTCTCGAAGTAGATACAGAAGACAGCAGGACTCTGAGAGCAGGACGCATGCTCAGGGAGCCTGGGGGCGGGGTGGGGAGAAGGTGGAAGACTGCAAAGGCTGTGTATGGCAAGCATTGACCTCTTAGCAGGCAGAAGGCTCTTCTAGGGGAGCAGAGTCAGACTTGCTGTAGCTAAGACCTGGACTAGAAGCAAGGGTGGAATTGGGACGGCTACCCCACCCAACGCTGCACCGCCTCAGGTGTGTGAATGAGCAGAGACTGAGGACTCTTGTCAGGAAATGTGGATGCTGGAATCCTGTGGATGGATTTTTTGGGGTTTCTGAGGTATCTTTATTTTATTATTTATTTGTTTAATTAAAGTCACAGAGTATGATAAAGAGATTTAACGATTACACACCCAAGCCAGAACTGGTGTTGATGAAGGCTGAAGAGAGAGGGAAGAAGACTCAGATATACATCGCTCTCCACCCTTCCGCAGGCTAAGTTCTGCAAATTTGATATTCTTTGGGTTTTGACCCATTTTTCCTCCTTCAGATGATTTTCTTCCCTCATTTCTTCCACTTTTCACCTCTGATAAAACGGAGAGTCATGGAGTTTGCATATGGACAGGGAAGCCCTGTTACCTCTTAGAGAATCTGGTTAATTGCCAGGAGTTCATACTTCTTGATTTCTTAGAGTATCTTGGGTTTTCCTTTTGGAATTAAATCTTCATCTAAAACATGCTCTTTTATTATCAATTTATGGACACTTAGTGGCACATATGCTAAGGTGCCAGAGAGACAGTGTAAAGGAAAAATATTAAATTATTACAAAAGAAAGTCAGAATACATTATTTCTTAGGGTATATGATACAACACTACATTTCAAGATTACTACAAAAATTTAAGTTTAACTGAAAAACATAAGAAGGAAAGAAATTGGTGATTGGATGATTAACTCTAGTATACAATATGCAAGTCTAGGTTAGGAGTCTTGATAAATTGGAATGTTACACTTATGATCAGGATAAAGAGAAAGGAAAAAAATAAAATGGAACTCTTTATCTAGAGATGGAAAAATCAGCCAATAAGTTGAAGATTGAAGAAGTAAAACTAAAGACCCATTGAAACTAAACAAGAAAAAGGGCTACATAGCATAAACCAAACTTAATATTGAATTTTAACACAATTGTCAGCCATGTGATTCTGTATTTTCTCTAAATTTGAAAGCATTATCAAGAAAATATGCATTTCCAGTATCAACTTTAATAGCAGTTTTTTAATACCCACACGACTAGGCAAAGCTTAAGCAATGTGACTTTGTTTCTGCCAGGGTAGATAAAGGATGAGATTAACAGGCTTCCTGGTTGCTTGTCAATCATTCAGAGGCCCAGTGACAGAAGAAAGGCAGAACTTCTATCTCTTCTATTCTGCCTCCCATTTGATAGCCACATGGTGTACCAACCCTCCCCATGTTGAGGAGATAGATCTAGTGAACTCTATGAACCACACAGAAAGGATGTGTTTCAGTGTATTATAATGTTTCAGAACAAAATAGGTTTTAGGCCCAGCTATCCCACTCAATAGCAGTGTGACCTTGAGAAGTCATTAGCCTCTACTTCCTTCAGTTATAAAATGGGGGTAATGTGTATTTCACAGGGTAATTGTAAGAATTGAATGAAATTTTGTGTACATATCACTTGGCACGTAGATCCACAAATGATATTATTGTTAATATCTTAGGGCCAGTGATAAGATGTTGATGGAACTTTGCCATAAAACTTAAAAGGATAAAAATTCTAAATGTTAACATCATTTATCCATCATCTCACTTTTCCTTTCTTGCTCTTTAGTCTTCGTCACAGAGCTTTATTTAAAGTTGTATTTCATTAAAACAATGAAGAATTACTGAAGGAAGAAAAGCCAGAGTAGTGGTTTTCCATTTTGATTGCACATTACAATCATCAAAGTCATAATTTTTCAACTCAATACCACTGATATTTTGAGGTGGATGATCTTTGTTATTGATACTAGTCTCATGCAGCCTATATAAGATGTTTAGCAGCATCCCTGACCTCTACATACTAGATACCAATAGCAAATTCCCCCAACCCATAATGACAATAAAAAATATCTTTGGTTATTGCCAAATATTCCCCTTGGGGGACAAAACTAAACTACCTTCAGTTGAGAAACACTGACCTAAAAAGAGAGTTGTGATTTAAACGGTTTGTGGCAGGCACAGACATTGGTTTATTGCTATTTTGTTACTTATTTTCTTGTTTGTGACTCCTCTCTTCCTTTCTTACTGTCTTACTTTGAAGTTAAATGATTATTATCTCTGGTAGTATACTTTAATTCATTGCTTTCTTATTTTTAGTGTATCCATTGTAGGTTTTTGTCTTGTGATTACCATGAGACTCACAGAAAACATCCGATAGCTATAACAAGTTTTTTAAAACTGATACCAATTTAATTCTGATAACAAAAAATAAAGAAAACATACAAAAACCTGTACACATTAACTCCCTGCTCTCTCCATTTTGCATTTTTGATGTCATAATTTGCATTTTTATATTGTTTATCTCTTAACAAATTTCTCTAGTTATTGTTATTTTTAATAGTTTTGTCTTTTAGTCTTCTTAATAAAGATATAAGTGGTTTACACACTACAATTATTATGTTAGTTAATAATCACATTAGCATTCTTTTCTTTCAGTTTGAAGAACTTCCTTTAGCATTTTTTGTAGGACAGGTTTGATAGTGATAAATTCCCTCATATTTTCTTTGTCTGGGAAAATCTTTCTCTCGTCTTCATTTCTGAAGGATAGCTTTGCTGAGTATTCTTGACTGGCAGTTTCCTTCCTTCAGCACTTGAGTATATCATCCCACAGTAGCCTGCAGGGTTTCTGTTGAGAAGTCGCTGCCAGCCATGTTGGACCTCCCTTATATGCTTCTTTTCTTTTGCTGCTTTCAGGATCCTTTCTTTGTCTTTGACCTTGAGAGTTACATTGTACTATGTCTGGGGGTATTCTAATTTGGGTTTAATAGGATCGGTGATCTTTGGCTTTCCTGTACCTGGAGATTTATATCTTTCTCCAGGTTTGGAAAGTTTTCTATTATTATTTTTTTAAGTAAGATTTCTATCCCTTTGTCTTTTTCAATTTTCTCTTTAATTCCAATAACCCAAGTATTTGCTCTTTTGATGTTATCCCATAGATCTTGTGAGCTTTTTTCATTCCTTTTCATTCTTTATTCTTTTTTCTCCTCTGACTGTGTATTTCTAGTCTGTCTTTGAGCTCATTGATTCTTCTATATGATCAATTCTGCTGTTGATGCTCTCTATTGCATTTTTCATTTAATTTGTTGTATTTTTCATCTCTAAGATTTTTGTTTGATTTTTAAAAATTATTTTAATGTCTCTGTTAAAATTTCTTTGATAAATTCTGTGTTTTCTTGAAGTTCAATGAGCTCCCTTAAAACAGCTATTTTGAATTCTCTGGGAGATTACACATCCCCATCTCTTTAGGGTTGGTCTCTGCCACCTTATTTTGTCTATTTGGTGATATACTACTTCCATGGATATTCTTGATGCTTGCAGACATATGATGATATCCACACATTGACAGATTAAGTATTTATTTAAGTCTTTTCAGTCTGACTTTGTTTGTGTCTGTCCTTTTTCAGAGGGTCTTCCCAGGATTCTCGACAGACTGACTGCTGGGTTCCCTGAGCCTATGACCACTGCAGCTGTCTCAGCACTAGAGTTTTCTCTAAGCCCAGGCTTGCTGTGAGTCTTGCATAGATTCTGAGGTTGATGTGACTTTCTGGCCCGGATGGACCTGGGAAGACCCAAGGAGGGTACTAGGGCTGTGTGGAAATGCTGGTCATGGACCTTAGTCCAGAAGACTGTCCCAGTGGTCCAGATAGGTGTGTCTTCCAGCAGTTCTCTGCATAGGTGGTTTGGGTCCCCAACTGCAGTGAGAGGGAATAGAGTTGAGACTGTGATCTCTTGGGATCTTCTGTGGGTAGGATCTGGAGGGCTTGTCTCATTGGCTCGGACAGGCATGCATCACCAATCAGGTCCCTGCTCAAGTGAGGGAATTCCCTGACTGCAGCAGGAGGGGCTGGAGCTGAGACTGGGCCATCTTGGGATCTGCTGTGGGACAGAGGCTGGAGAGCCTGGTCTTGGCTCAGAGGGGTGTGCATTGCCCACCAAGTTCCTCTACAGATAGGATAGTTCCCAAGTTGCAGCAGGAGGGGCTGAAGTTGAGACTGAGCCCCTTCAGGATCTGCTGTTGAGCAGAAGCTGAAGAGCTCAGTCTGGTTAGCTCAGAAGGGTGCATGTCTCTCAGCAAGTCCCTTTGCAGTTGCGATAGCTCTCTCACTACAGCAGGAAGGGCCACAGTTGGGACTGGCTACCCTTGGGATCTGCTGAGGGAGAGAGGCTGGAGACTCAGACTCTCAGTCTGTGAGATATGAGTGAGTTTCCATCTGGGTCCTTGTGTGAGCAGCTCTGAGATAGGACCTCAGCTGAGGGAGGCTGGAGCCTAGCCATGGGGCAACTTTAAGGTTCACTGCTGGCACTGACGTCAATGAGCAGATAAGCCTTTCTGCCAAGGCACTAGTGTGTGAGATTCCTCCTGGCCCCATTGGCAGATGGTCGTTTTGGTTGCAGGCTCAAGGTCAAAGGAGCTGTAGCCAAGCCCCTTCCAGGACTGAGCTGTTTCTGGACTTGAACCTGAGAGCAAGCTTGGGGGATCAGCAACCTGAGTTTTGTTCTGCACTCTCAAAATTGCCCTCTAATGTCTTGAGATCCACTGGAGTTTCATAAACGTCTACTTGAATCCTGAGGCTCCCACAGAGAGACTTCTAACTGTGGGTAGGTGTAGAATTCCTGTTGCCTTTGGAGGATATGAGCATGTTAACTTCTATTCCACCATCTTGGGATGTCATTCCTCATAAATAATTTTATATCTTAAAAAAATGACCAGAATAGAGATGGCTAGATATGTAACAATCCCCTTTTATTTAAAGTTAGTTTTAATTACTAGAAATTTTGCATTTCTCTATAAGTAAAGAACCAGGTATGGTAAGTAGAATAATGTCCCCTCAAAATGCCCATATCCTAATCCTCAGAAACTAGGGAATATGTTAGCTTCCATGGCAAGAGGAATTTTGCAGATCTGATTGAGTTATGGATCTTGATATGGAGAGATTATCTAGGTGGTCCCAATGTTACCACAAGGGTCCTTAAAAATAGAAGAAGAGAGTAGAAGAGAGAGTCAGAGAAGAAGATGTGATGACAAAAGAGAGAACCAGAGAGATGGCAGCATGAGAAATGACATTGCTGGCTTTGAAGCTGGAGGAAAGGGACTATGAGCCGAGGCATGTGGGAAAGACAAGAGAATGAATGATCACCTTGAGCCCCCAGAAAGAACACAGTCCTGCCGACACCTTGATTTTAGCTCAGTGAGATCATTTGGACTTCTTACCTTCAAGATTGTAAGATCATAAATTTGTGTTGTTTTGAGCCACTTATGAATGGTAATTTGTTATAGCAGCAACAGGACAGTAATATTATACCAATTCTATGCAAAAAAACCCCACTCAGGTTCAGGTTTGTATATTGATGTACATACATGTGATTATATGGAGGAAATATGTGAAAAATATTACAGTGGTAACTAATTGCAAAATTCACTGACTATGATCTTGTTTATATTTCTGTTATCTATAGCTGTGGTCCCCAACTCCCAGTGCTGTGGAACAGTACCGGTCTACAGCCTTTTAGGAACTGGGCTGCACAGCAGGGAGGTGAGTGGCAGGTGGGTGAGCAAAGCTTCATCTGTATTTACAGTCACTCCCTATCACTAGCATCACTACCTGAGCTCCGCCTCCTGTCAGATCAGTGGTGGCATTAGATTCTCCGTAGGAGCATGAACCCTACTGTAAACTGCACATGCAAGGGATCTAGGCTGCACACTTCTTATGTGAATCTAATGCCCGATGATCTGAGGTGGAGCTAAGGTGTTGATGCTAGCACTGGGGAGCAGCTGCAAATATAGATTATCATTAGCAGAGAGGTTTGACTGCACAAGAAATGTAATGCATTCAAATCATTCCAAAACCATCTCCTCCCACCCCCAATTTTTTCTGTGGAAAAATCATCTTCCATGAAACCGGTCCCTGGTGCCAAAAAGATTGCGGACCACTAATCTACAGCTTGATCACTCTGACAAAATTATCCTTCCTTCATTAAATTAACTAGTGCACATAAATAATAATGACCTCAATTGACACTTAAATTATATTTTAACTTCCTAAATATTGCATTGAAAAGCAGGGATCAGATGTCATTTATTATTTTCTTATATTTTCCTCTGTTATCAAATCATAGTATCTTATTTACAAATATCCTTTACAATTCTTTACTAAAGCATTGTAAATCCTCTCTTCATTGCTATTTAAATTTAGTACTTGTCCTGTCTCTTAGGCAGAACTGCATCTATCTTTGGGCCTACAGAAAGTTTAGACCAACCACAAATTAGTGGTCGGTATAAATCAGTACTATAATATAATAGAAAGAACCAATCTCTTGAATCTAAGTCATAAAATGTGATGTAGGTTCCACCTGATAGCTTGAGACACTCAATCTTGGAACCCATACCTCATGACATGAGGAATCTGAGCCACCATAGAGACAGGCCACCTGAATGTGTTCCAGCCCTAGTCCCAGCTAAGGTCCAGCCAATAGCTGGCATCAACTACCAGACATGTGAGTGAGTGAGCCTTCGGATGATCCCAGTCCCCAGCCTGTGAAGCACCCCTGCTGACACCAACTGGGGCTGAATGAGCTGTCTCCAGCAAGCCCTGACCGAATTGCAGACTGGTGAGCAAAACAAATGTCATTGCTTTAAGCAACTCATTACATTTGGTGTGGTTTGCCAGATAGCAATAGAAAACTTGAATAACCTCCACATTTCTACCAAACCAACTATACATTCCTTTGTCCCTCAGTACTCACTGACCCCTAGATTTAACGTAGTTCGTAGTCTGATCTGTGATTCCTCATCACTCATGCAGTGCTACATTCAAATTGAACAATTGTTAATCTCCTTCACCCTGTCAGTATAAAGCCACAGTATGTTGTTGTGTTCCATGTATGCTCATCTAAATGCTACCCACTCTTCAAGGTTCATAATGAAAGCCATGTAGCACAAATGTCTGTATTGCTTTTGCCATATCCAAGACCACTGGGCTGATGGCAACAGCATGATTTTATTTTTGAGAAACCATCTCTTCATACTATATCTAGAGGCTTCAGGGAGGGTAAACTTTATCCTCCAGTTTAAGTTGGGTAAGGGGCCCAAACTTAACCAGTTGGCACATTCTATCCTCCTGGCCAGTGTGAGTAGTTCGGGGGTGAGCACATGCCCCGAGTTGGTCCAATGAGACTGAATCCTGGACTTTTCCCAGAGCATTTTTTGAGTAGCACTTGTTGAAGCATGAGGTTGCCAGCTCAGACAGAGTGAAACCTGCCTACGAATGCAGGCAGCCCAGAGGGAAGCAGAACCAAGTATCAGATTTTTCACAGCATCATTGGAGCATCTGGATTCAGCCATGCCTGAAGATTGGTCCTCCCTCCACCCACAACTTTTTAGCTTTGTCAGCCAAACAATTCCTTTTTTGGCTGAATGCCAGTTTGAGTTAGATTTCTGTCACTTGGTAACTAAAGAGTCCTGGATAGTATAGAGCACATCTCCTAGTCAATATGGCAATCCCTGGGTGCCTATTTCAAATGTGGTTCTGTGCTTGGAGTTGGGTCACAAACATTGAATGAGACGGGGTCCATGAAGCTCGACCTCATCCACTGCTCCCTCCATCCCTTCAGTGGAGTTTCTCATGATGCCCTTTGATTACGACACTTCCCAGAGCCATTCTGCATGTAATTAGCAGTGTCCGTGCCATGATAAGCATTGCAAAGACAAGAATTCATTTTATCTGATTACATAAGAATCCACGTATGAAAGTGCCAGGCATATAAAGTATGCTCAGTAGATATTATATCCTCTGTCTTTCACATTGCAGCTAGCATGGGTCTTATTCAGAGTTGTGAATGAATTGTATTTTAATCAATGTCTCTAAGTAATACTAGATAGCATTTATGGAACAATTATTATGTACCAGGCATGAATGCTATATAAACCGCTACAAAATAAAGCTTTAAAAATCTTTTCCATAGTCTCACAGCTAGTAAGCTGCAGAATGAAGACTGCAACTCAGGTCTCTCTTACACCAAACATTTAGCTCATAGTCACTACGCTGTATAAAATGCATGGGATTTCCTGCTTGAGAACGTTATAAATACCTGTTCTGAATCAATGTAAATTGGCATGGCTTAAAAAGCCATGAAAGCATGGGAAATCAGCTCTTGAATTAGTTCAGCAGTGCTGCCCAGGCTATGGAAGCAACTTAGCACCATTCTGGGAGGTGGAGAGGGTAAGCGGAAATTTGGAAGGCCTTGCTATAAGCCCAATAGCAGGAGCAAATTGCCTGAGCTTTGTTCTTTCCACATTAGCTACAGATGTGGAGAAAATGACAAGAGTGGAAATTGCAAAAGCCTTTGCTAAAAAGTGTTGCAAATTCTGTGGCTGTCAGCCAGGAACATGTAGCGTCCTGGCTGTCACAAGTGCATAGCAGAACAAAGAATCTCAGGCTGTGGGGAAAGATGATAGGGCTGGAAATGGAGAGCTTATGAGGAAACAGAAAATAAAAATCTAACCAAGGGTAAATGGAGATGAAAGGGTCTTGAAGGTTTCAGGAAGACCTGTACAGAGTTCAGATGAGTAAATGTAGGGAATATGCCATTTGAACAGCCACAAGGTAAATTTGCCACCCCTAACTCCTCAAGGACTAGAACAGGGTCACCATTAAAATTCTGGCAGTTCTTTGGGAGAAGGAAATGCATTCATAGGAAAATTGAAAAAGACCATATAATATAGTATTTTCCTATAGTACAATGTAAATTAAATATTTATTATAGATTAAAAATACTCATGAAAAAGGCAGACTTTTTCATCTTTATTTCCTGGTGGGTCTTATCTATGCAGAACTTCTTACGTAAACTTCTTCCCTTCCCCAGTCTTTTCTTGTGGTCTGATTTGGAATCGGAGACAAAAGGGGAAGATTGGGGCACACTGGTGCACCTTGAGCTGAGGAGAATGGGGAGGGCACAGAGCAGAGGAACAGAACCTACATTTCTATTTTGGATGTTCAGTTTTGACATCTGAAAAATAGGCCATGAAAACACTTTCTCTAGTGGTGCAGTTGCAGGGTTAAATGGATAAAATACATAAAATCCCTGCCAGTGCATCTCATTCACTAGTACACTTTTCCACCAGCCTGAGAGCCCCAGGAGGGCAGAGACCACACTCACTGCTGTACCCCCGAACCTGACAGAGAGGAGGGGCTACACAAATACGTACTGGAGTCAATTAATGCTTGTTGGTTGTGCATTTAGGAAGAGGTAAAAATGAGTTTTCTCTCCATTATGTTTATTCAAAAGCAATTTGTGCTAAGCAAATACGTTTCCAAGAATGGTAAATTTGCCCCTAAGTACCATAGGAGGTCCTAAAGATGAGTTAAAATGACCATTCACATTTAATGACAGAAGCAGAGGGACAATGGGTTTTAACTTCCTCAGAGGAAAGACAGAGTCTTTTCTAATTAATATACTCTGTCTAGAGACCGTCTTCTTAATCAAAAGGCACCTTAAGTGACAATTTACATGAGATCCTTTAAAGGTGTCAAGGAGAAAGAAAAAAAAATCCATTGAACATCATTCTTTTTTTGCATCTGTCTCCAAAAGGAAAGAAAACAACATGGCAATCAAAATTTACTAGGCTTCGCTTAAAACCACTGCAATTTGCTAACTGCCTTTCTAGTTCCAGCTCAGAGACATCTCTTCGAAAAATCCTTTCTCAGCATGAATGATATATACATTATTAGAGAAGTAAGAATAAGAGATACTAATAATATTAATGGGTAAGATTTATTGAGTGCTACAGTAGACACATGAGAGCTGGGTGGTAGGGAAGGGGAGGGCTGGGGAGAGGCAAGCAAGGGAACCAATCCCAGAAGTGAGTGATGTCCAAGTAGAATCTTGAGGATGGGTGAGTTAACCAATTCATTAAATTCTTTCAAAAGTCCTGTAATGAAACTATTGCTCTTATTTCATACATGATATAACACTTCAGCTTTGTAAGAGTCAATTACTCTCCAAAATTCATACTCTTTCCATTAAATCAGCATTTTACAGCTATTTTGTTGTTTTGGTCTTTAATCCCTGTCACCAGATCAAATTTTCATGTTTTATTTCTAAATTGCAAGATAAGCTGCAAGGTATTAGGCCACTGTTTGCAATCATTTGCTCATAAATAAGACTGTCCAGATGTTGATAGCCTTTATTCCCAATAAATAAAGAGCGAAATCAGTTGTAATTGTCACAGTGCTTTCTTTTCTCAGAATTTCTATATTGGCAGAGATTCCTTGCTCGCCTGTATTAAGAGCATATACATATGACCTATAGATATTATGGGAGCATCTTAAGGCACGTTTCTTTTTTTTTTTTTTTTTATCAGAAAAATGTTGATGTTGGAAAGGGCATATACTAAATATATCTGGGGTTACTTTTAGATGACTTTCACTTTCTTTTTTTTTTATTTTTTTTAATTTTTTTTTATTTATTTCAGCATATTATGGGGGTACAGATGTTTCTGTTACATATGTTGCCCTTGCCCCCCCCCTCCCTCCCTAAGTCCGAGTTTCAATTATGTTCATCATTTGGGTGGTGCACATTGCACTCTTTGTGCATGCATATACCCCTCCTCTCCTCCCTCCTCCCCCCTCCCTCCTCCCCCCGCCCAACGTCCAGTAGATGTTATTCTTATATGTGCACTTATGTGTTGATCAGTTAATACCAATTGATGATGAGTACATGTGGTGCTTAAAAAGCAGATTTTTTTCTTTGTCTTCCTCTCCCTTTCTCTCTCTTTCTCTCGCTCTCTCTTTTTTTTTTTTTGAGACGGGGTCTTGCTCTGTTGCCCAGGCTGGACTGCTGTGGTTGATCATAGCTCACTGCAGCCTCCCACTTCTGGGCTCAAGTGATCCTCCTGCTTCAGCCTCCCAGTAGCTGGAACTACAGGTGTGGGCCACCACACCGGGCTC
>CAUYSK010121237.1:0-38075 GCA_963575035.1 Avahi laniger | reverse complement strand
GAAAGTAGAACGCATAAACCGAACCCTCAAGTCTACGCTTGCAAAACTATGTCAAGAGACACAGTTATCATGGATAGATATGCTAAGTTTAGCCCTATTGCGGGTTAGATGTACTCCCGGCCCTACTGGGTACTCACCATTTGAAATCTTAAAGGGAGATATTAAACAGCTAGAGAAACTAAACTTAGACAGACACCTCCAGGTTCTGTCTAAGACCCTAGCCCACATTCATCAAACTGTTCTAAAAAAGGCCCAGTTCCCTTGGTAGTCCCTGTCCACTCCCACGAGCCCGGAGACCTAGTCTAGGTGAAAGACCGAAAAAAGATGCCTTTAAAACCTACCTGGACAGGACCCATACCATCATACTAATCACCCCCACTGCTGTTAAGGTTACAGGTCTAGTGCCGTGGATCCACCACTTCCGAGTGAAGAGGACAAAGTTCAACTACTGGACAGGACAACCGGACCCACAAGACCCACTAAAGATCCAGCTCAAGCACCAGCCCGACAAGACCAACAACAACCAACAGGAACCACCAGAGACGCCGGACTAAATGAGCCCACTAGGCTGGATTCTTATTGGACTAGTAACATTCTTACTAGGACTTGGACTTGGGGCTGGAGCCCCAAAGGACTATACTAAGATTGACAAAATTGTTATAACTGTACTTTAATGGGTCTTAACAAGATGTCTCTTTATGTGCTAGTCATTGTTGGGGTTGTTGGGGCCCTCACCTTCAAAACAAGAAGGGGGCCCCTACATACTTAAAATAAAAGACCCAGAACACCTGCAACGACAGACAAAAGTCCTTAAAAACTTATATGACAGCCATCTATATAAAACCCTTCCAAGCTCTAATAACCTCAAACATTGCCAGATCAATCAAATAGTAAGCCAGACTATATGCTCTGATAAAAACTTACTTCTGGTGTAACCAGACACTTACCCGGTGTATCAATGAAACATACACAGGTCCATGCTTCCCAATGGTATTAGTCCCTCAGATAATGCTCTACAGCCAAGGAAAATTACAAGAACTGCTGTTAAAAAATACCCGGAGCAAAAAACATTGTTTCTTTCACTTATGGTCGGGCTCACTCTAACCACATCCTTAGCAACTGGAGGGGTAGCAGGGGAGATGTGTGTTTTTCTAAAAAAAAAAAAAAAATATTGTTACTATATCAATGAATCTGAACTAATTGAAGAAAATGTACAACAGTTAAATAATATTAAAAAAGGAGCTACAAAGCTATTATCAAGATAAAACCTCATTCGCAGAATGGTTTCAGTCTCCCCTAATTACATGGTTATGGCCCCTCCTGGGATCTCTCATGACAATCGGGACATTCTGCCTCTTAGCCCCTTGTCTGATACAGTTTCTCAAACAATGGCTTCAAGAACTTGCTCAAGCAGCAGTCACCATCCGCGCGATGACCCTGCACAGCTACCCTATTAAAGTTGATGCCATTGTATAACTTTAAAGGCATCAAAAGGGGGCAATGTTAGGGAAATTTCCATGCATACTAGGGGAATTTCTGTGCTGATTCTGCTTAAAACCACAAAGCAGCTAAAGTAAACACTGACACCTGTCAGCCTTGCAAGCTAAAACCATAGAACAGTTGAACAAAACTGCAAGCCCGCCATGATTACAAATTTGTTATGAGCCTGCCATGATTATAATATTTGTTATAAGCCTATCATAATTCTACTACTTATAAGAATTATTGTTTATTGGATCACTTTTAAATCTTTTTGCTAATTGGTTAATCATTTATACTTGTGTGTGATTTGTTAAGAGTAACCCCCCCAAAAAAAGAGTATAAAACCTGACAAAAACCCGGAAGAGGTGCTCAGAATTTGGAGGCTTATGTCCTCTGGGCAGCCTGCAATAAAACTTTCTGACCCTCCAACTCTCTGCGTGCCGCTCGGTTATTTCCCTGGAACTGGTCACTGACACTTGCTGTAACACTTTCCTCCGGGACTGAGAACGAGACAAGGATGCCCATCTTGCTACTTCTGTTTGTGCAGGATGTTGTATCCAGAGTAACTGAGCAAAAAAAGAAAGAAAAGGAAAGAAGGAAAGAAAGAGTGCAAAAGGAAGGGAGGAAGGGAAGGAGAGAAGTGGAGAAGAAAAGAGAGAGGGAAGGAGTGACAGAAGAAAGAAAAGGCATCCAGATTAGAAAGCCTAAAATAAAACTGTCTCTTTTGAAAGAGGACTAAGCTTGGACGTGAATACCAGAATTATCTCCTCGTAGTTTAATGGATTTTACATTTTAATTTTTATTTTATTTGCATTTTGTTTTACTAAGATATAAGATCAAAACCCCACAATTCTCATTCTATATGTCATTCGTACATAAATATATGGAGAAAATCCTACATTACAGAACTTAGCATTAAGAAAAGTAACTACTTTGTTGAAGATTAGATGCCAATATGTGGATGGTTTCACGGTGATCCTGGATAGAGATTGAGCCCATCCTTTGAAGCCAGGTATCACAAGAATGGAAAAATGAGCACCACATGTATTCACCATCAAATTGGTACTAACTGATCAACATAAGATGCTCACATGGTAGTAATATTCATTGGGTGGCGGTCAGGTAGAGGGGTGGGGGTGGGTAAACCCACAATGAATGAAGACAGAGTGCACTGCATGGGGGAAGGGCATGCCTCTAGCCCTGGCTTGGGCGAGGCAAAGGCATTACTTGTAACCAAAATATTTGTACCCCCATAGTATTCTGAAAAAAAAAAAGAAGAAAAAGAGTAACTACTTGTACCCTAATGTTAAAATTTTCCCTATGGTCCAAAAAGTATATACCAACTCTTAATAGAATTATTATGTTTGTTTCTGTACCTTTTAAATAAAAATTATTAATAAAAAAGATATGAGAGCTATATAAATTTATTATTCCCAAAGGCATAGTCAATTTTGCCACTGATATAAATTGAATAACTTAGCACTTCATATAGAAATCCAACTCAGTTTTATTGTATATTGAATACAGATGTATAAAGAAATAGATTTTTTTCTCAACTATTTAGAAAACTATATAGATACACATCCTACTATGGTATATTAAGATATCTGCCTGGGAGAATTCCTAATTGAATTATGTAATTTCCTCTAATTTACACTTTCTAGGAAATTTTAACATTGACTGTGATTCATTGTCCAGTTATAAAACTTATTCTTGGGATTCTAATTAGAAATGCTCAATCGTGCTGATGCAGAGCATTATCTCTGTCATTTTGCCTTTAAGTGGCCCCTTTTATTAATAAAAACATGACATCTCTATCCATTTATTCAAGTTCTATACAGGTGAAGAAATTTTACCACCTTATTGAATTACTATCTAGATATCTTCAGCCTAGAAAATGAGAATTTAGGATTATAAAACAATTTACAATTTTACCTAACAATAACTCTTAAATGAAATATTCCGTAGAAATTTTTGTTAAGTAAAATAGAAAACTGTAGAACAGTTGTGTGAAGCTGTGGTAAGCAAACCCTGAGCTCTAGTCTGTCGTGACCGCTTCAACCCAGGTGCTCTTGCTTGAGAGCTGTGAAGTCGGAAATCACTAAGCTCTCCTCTCAAGCGCTTTGAAATCTATGAGGTCTGCAGGATGCTGTGAATCATTGACGGCAGCAGACGGTCAAATTCATGGAGGTCAATAAAGAGAGGAATTCCGTGTAGGCTGGGCATTTCCAGTATTAAGGACAACAAAGAAACCACAAATGTGACAACAGGAGGCAGGAAGGTGTCATCACACCTTCTAGTTATATACAGGTGGAAGACTGTGCCAGGGACGAACTTTATCTTTAGGCCAGAGACAGAACTGCTCAGAACACCTCGTTTTTGAAAACATAAGTCATTACACATGATACTAAAATTTAAAATATTACACACATGAGAAAAACTGTGTCATGATATTCTCTGGGAGATATTTTGTCTTACTCTCAAACTGAGCACAGGCTGTTACCCTTAAAGCTCATTGTCCTTCAGGTGAAAGACAATTTCATAGTCATCATATCAACACAGTGGAGGAATTATATCCATCTAGAAGATAAACACGGAATTTCTATCGACATTATCTTTCATTTCGAATCTTCCTATTTTCAGTTTTATCAATCTCTTGAAATCACACTAAAGTTGAGGCTACACGAGGACCTTAAGTGTGTTCACATGTCTAGATCTTACAAGAACTAAGTTAGGAGGCATCTGTGAAACTTCACAGCAAAGTTCTTGGTACTGAGTAGTAGCTCAAGGGCACAAGTTTCCATTCACTATTTGATAATAACGTGAACTGATACATATCACCTTGAGGAGAGCCACTATATCTGATTATTCTTATCATCTGACTGCAGCATAATGCATAGATCCTAGCACATGGTAGGTGTTAATAAACATGTCAACCAGCAAAGAACAAATGATTACCTGTGTAAATATGTCACTGTTTGCTAAAGCATCTCTTTCGTAAGATCTCCAGAAGGAAAAGGACAAACATTTAGGTAAAAGCAAATACATAAGAGACCAAGATATCCTTGTCCTATAAATTTTCATTCTAATGGGTAGATAAAATAGAGAATGAACACTTGAAATGTCAAATAGTTTTTGTATTTATCATTCTCTCATTACTACAAAGATTTAGAGAGTAATGTCTACGGATCTGGTTGTCCTCAAATATTAAATCTACATTTCTTTGGTTAAATAAATTTTAAATGAGCATTTGGACTTCTAGTTCAGCATCATTATCATTGGCTGGGAGGTAGAGAGGCATGTACCACCATCTATCTGAGTGGTACCCAAAATGGAAAACGAATTGTGGATAGAAGGGCTTCCACTATCTCAAGCCCATCTACCTACTGAACCAATACATACAAAAGAAGTAAAATCACAAAGTCCTTAAGGTGTGTACTCTTTTGCATCTGTTATATTGACTTAGCCTGCACCATAACAAATATATTAATAGTAAAATTCTCCCAAATTCTGTGTAGAAGGTGGATTTTTCTCAATGCTAATCTCATTTTAGGACGAAAAGACTTTGTCAATGTTTGCCTAAACTAAGGTGCTGCTCAAAATTATAGACACCAGATCTTCTAAAAATTTTGATTTATTAGAATGGGGTCCTGGTCTTAGATAGCTATACTTTTTTTTTTTTTTTATTTTGAGACAGAGTCTCACTCTGTTGCCCTGGCTAGAGTGAGTGCTGTGGTGTCAGCCTAGCTCACAGCAACCTCAAACTCCTGAGCTCAGCCTCCCAGGTACCTGGGACTACAGGCATGCGCCACCATGCCTGGCTAATTTTTTCTCTATATATTTTTGGTTGTCTAGATAGTTTCTTTCTGTTTTTTTTTTTTTTTTAGTAGAGACAGGGTCTTGCTCTTGCTCAGGCTGGTCTTGAACTCCTGGGCTCAAACAATCCACCCACCTTGGCCTCCCAGAGTGCTAGGATTACAGGCATGAGCCACTGCGCCCGGCCAATAGCTATACTTTTTGTATGCTGCAAAGGCAATATTGTAAACAATGTTGTAAGTAGTACTGCCTATATTTTACATTTATGTGACTCCATTGTGTAAACATAAAATTAATATCATTTTAATAAAGTAAATACCATGCAAGATGTTTATTAGGCAAGGTATTTAATGTTTGAGAAATGTCTTACATTTCATGTTTTAAACATCTAATTGAATTTATGGTTTTTTAGATTTCCATAAAATATTTGGAAATTTACAGAGAACTAAAATTTGGAAATAATAGGATTTTGGAATTGCAAGAATTTCAATTCATATAGTCTATCCTTTCTTCAATGTGTTGTTGAATTTTGTTTGATAGTATTGTGTTAAGGATTTTTGTATGTATGTTCATTAGGGATACTGGCCTATAGTTTTCTTTTTTTATTGTGTCATTGTCTGGTATTGGTATCAGGGTTATGCTGGTCTGATAGAATGAGTTAGGAGAATTCTCTTTGTTTCAGTTTTTTTGATTAGCTTGAGAAGAATTGGTATTAATTTTTCATTTAATGTTCAGTAGAATTTATTAGTGAAGCCATTTACTCCTGGATTTTTCTTTTTTGGAAGACTTTTTTATTATTGATTCAATATAATTACTCATTATTAGTCTGTATAAGTTCTCAATTTCTTCATGTTTGAATACTGGTAAGTGTATCTTTCCAGAAATTAATCCTTTTCCTCTAGGTTTACAAATTTATTGGCATATAGTTCTTCATACTAGTGTCTGGTGATCAGTTGTATTTTTGTGGTTATCAGTTTAAATGTCTCCTTTTTCATTTCTGATTTATTTGGGTCTTCTCTCTTCTTTTCTTGAATAGTCCAGCTAGTGGTTTATCAATTTTGTTTGTCTTTTGGAAGCACCACCTTTTTGGGTTTTTTTGATTCATTGTATTGTTTTGTAGTCTCTATTTTATTTTATTTAGTCTGACTCTGATTTTTGTTATTTCTTTCTTCTAATTTGGTGTTTGGTTTGTTCTTTCTGTTCTAGCTCCTTGAGGAGTGTTGGTAAATTTTTAATTTGTAATCTTTCTATTTTTTTGATATAGACATTCAGTGCTATAACCTCCCACACCCCTAGCACTTCTTTTGCTGTATCTCACAGGTTTTGGTATGTAGTGTTTCCATCTTCATTTGTTTCAAAAATTTTTAAATTTTCATCTTAATTTTTTTATTGCCCCTATAGTAACTCAGGAGCATGTTTTTTAATTTTCTTGTATTTGTATAGTTTCCAAAGTTCCTCTTGGTATTGATTTCTAGTTTTAATCCACTTGGTCTGAGAAGACATTTGATATGATTTCCATTTTTTTAAAATTAGTTGAGACTTATTTTGTATTCCATCTTGGAGAATATTCCATGTGCTGATGAAAAGAATATTTATTTTGAAGTTGTTGGGTAGAATGTTCTGTAAAAGTCTGTTAGGTCCATTTGGTTCAAAATTCAATTTAAGTCCAATGTTTCTTTGATAATTTTGTGCCTAGATGATCTGTCTAATGCCAGTGAGGTGTTGAAGTCTCCCACTATTATTATATTCCTGTTGCTCTCTCTCTTTAGGTCCAGGAATATTTGCTTTATGAATGAGGGTGCTCCTGTGGGGTGTGTGTGTGTGTGTGTGTGTGTGTGTGTATAACATTGTTATATCCTCTTGTTGAATTGATCCCTTTATCATTATATAATAATTTTCTTTGTCTTTTTTTACTGTTTTTGATTTCAAGTCTATTTCATCTGATGTAAATATTGCTACTCTGCTCACTTTTGGTATCTGTTGATGTGGAATGCCATTTTTCAGCCCTCTGTCTATATGTTTCTTTACAGATAAGGTGAATTTCCTGTAAACAAAACATAGTTGGATCATGTTTTTTATATTTAATCTATACTGAATTTGGGAGAAAAAATTTAGATGGGCATGAAGAAAAAAATAGAAACATAAAAACAATTAGGATGCTTGGTCTGGTGTTGTTAGGTCAATGTACAAAGAAGTTAAAATATTTGATTTACATACTTACCGATGAAGCTCCAACTTGCTGAATTTTAAATGAGAGCTGAGGGAGGAGGAAGATTGAGAATAAGCCAGAAGAGGTTTCTGATAGAAGAAACTGAATGAGTAGTGGCACAAATCCCTGTTACCTTAAATCATCATGTGGTACTGTCTTTTTCTGTCACCCACTCACAAATCCAGATGCTCTATATTGTTGTCACCTGAAGTTGCTTTACTTAAGAAATCTGAAATATCTCACTCTCTGATGATACCACCATATTCTTATTTTTCTCAAAAAGCAGACACTACATCTGATCTCAGAACACACAAAGACTTTTGTCTTTAGGTGTTCTACACCTTTGATTTCTCTATTTTGTTACAGTGTCTCAGCCAAATTTGATTTTCATTGTTTCCCTAAACAACCTAATTGCTACCAACATTCATCTGTATTCCTCTTCGTCTACCACCTTCCATTCTTCTGCATCTGTCTTTCTATCACACCTGCCTAGCAAAACTCCAAGCCTGCAGCGACAGTATAACTTTACCAGTTCACAATTTTGGGTGCCAAATGCTCATAGGGAAAATCTACAGTTATATAGATTAGGAACATAACAAACTTATAGTCTCTAACACTAAAAGGATTCCCAAATTGTGCTTACCTCAACATTCAAAAGTTGCATTTCATAGGCAGTGCCTTCAAAGCAAGCACAGATAAAAAGAATTAATCAACATGTCCTCTGAGAAAATGTTCTCTACCGATGAGAAGAAAAATTATACATAATTTGATTATCAAGAAAAGTACAAATAATATAATGGATAAATTTTACTTTGTGTGAATAAAGCCAGTTCTCTGAGGCCAATAACATCCACAACATAAATGCAATACGAACATAAAAATAATTGATAACTATAAAGAATCTGATTTCCTACTCTGCATTTACTCATATTATCTTCTTCAATACCCCTAACCACCCTTTCAAGAAGATGCCAAATTCACCACTTTATAGCTGAAGAAACTGAGACTGAGAGAGGGAATACATTGTACAAAAGTACTCAACTATTAGAGAACATATTCAAGAGCTAAGTTACAGGCTTCTTATTCGGTTTCTTTTCCTTCTCTCACAACCTCTATTGCAGACAACTAGAGGTTTCCAGAAAAAGCCACAGGTATCATTACTTCAGACATAGTGCTTTGCTTTTCATTAGAGATAATAACCAGTAAACCAGAGTATCAAGAAATGAAAGCTCCTGAGTTACAGTATCTCCATTTTAGGAATATTGGCAATGTGGAAACAGAGGCCCAAGACATGGGAAGAATTTACGTTAGTGAATTACTTATAAAAGCTCAGTTCTCCTGCCCTTCTCCACAGTGGTCTCTCTAGTGTCACATAGTCTCTCTTCCCTTTTACAGGAAATTTGTTAGAATGATACACTCAGGAAAACAAAACAATTTTTCACATAACTATGTCTTGGCTCACAATGTTGATGAAATTGCATCCTTCAGCCTCAGATGACCTTGAAATTTCTTACAGCTTATGAAATGTCAAGAGTTTTTGCACATAAGGCAAGCAATATTAGTCACCTGAAAAAGGAAAAAAATGTCAAGATCAATAACAAAATGACTTTGGTCAATAATGAAAGTGAAGCCATTAGGTCTTTGCAGTAAAACCTCAATAGACTGTGGAAGGAAATCATTCAGAATACTCATTTTATTTTCCCTAAGTCTAGGAATATGTTTCTAGAAGACCAGTTTCTAGAGGACTTATCAAAGAAGCAATGTCAACAGAAAAGATCACATTTCTGTTACTTTGTGCATTTATACGTTCTCCGTTCATAAGGCCTATTCATCTTCTTCCTCACCAAATCCTCAAGAAACGAATAGATTTATTCACAAATGATAAAAATAGATCTACTTACAAATCCAGGACAAAATTTCTCTCTGTCTGGGAGATGTTTACAATAAGGGTCCTGTTTGCCTTCACAGATACTCCAACCCACCTCCACCGAGTTCAGTCCTTCTAAAGGGCAGGATATTTTGCTTCTAGGTAGACCAGAGTCGTCTGGGTCCTGGCAGAAGTGCTGTTAAATGTCTTAGATACTCCCCTCTCCATATCACTATCCAGTGACACACCTCAAAAGGAGAAGTAGAGAGAAATCTTCCTCCTGTTCACTACCATCTCTACCTCCACCCACCCACCTAGGTCTCTCATTTTTGAGGTTTTTTATGATAGTCTTGGTGAGGAATGAGTAAGACAGCCCAGGAGAGGCAGCACAATGCAGCACCCTATGGCAACCCTGGAAGCTGGGTCAGAGTTAATTACTGACAGATGTGTGTGGATAGATCTTGTTCCTGATCTTGACAAAGAGACCCAAGACAGTGGAGAAAGGAGAAGGTTGAAGGAGTGGCACTGCACGTTCTAGAGAAGAAAGGCTCGCAGAGCACGGTCCATGGAGAATCAGCACGATCGGCAGCGCTGAGGCAGGGAGAAGCATCGCGTGTTCTCAGGACGGTAATTAGTCTCAGGTGGCTGGAGCGTATGAAGCAGCTGTTGAATTGAGCTGGGCAGAAAGGCTAGATAGAAAAAGCTTATTTAATTTTCAAAAAAACTTTACAGATACTTCACAGAAACAGAGGAAGAACTTACAAATCCAAGTTCTCTAAAGTTTCTCTAAGAAAAGATAGGAAGAAAGTCTCTTCGCTTATTTTCACCAGGGAGAATTTTTTTTTTCTTTTTCACTTTGTATTTATCCTACATAATTCAGAAACCATTCCATAAAAGTAGAAGAGAAAGAAAACAGTTCTATTATTAAAGCATTACACCAGAGAAAGAAAACAGTTCTATTATTAAAGCATTACACCAGACTACGATGTGCATCCCAGGTAACCCACGGAAGAGATTTAAAAAACAGAAATAAATCTTACATTTTTATGTAACTGTGGAGACACAACTCATGTCATCTGTTTTCTCAAGAGAACCAAAAGCTATTTCTCAAGTTAGAGAACTTGAAGTACTCTTTGTCCCATATCACGATTCATCCTAAATTCCTCTGATACCTGGGATGACCATTTGTTTAGTAAAACTTTTCCTATTTTATTTTTAAATTGGTTATATTGTCAAATGATTAATTATCTACATTTTATTTTATAGGTCCTTATCAACTTGTACCTAATCCAAGCCTAAAGAGTATTCACTCTGGAGCTTGATGATCTAGGTAAGAGTGATTTTGTTATTGTTTATTGTTTTGTTTTGTTTTTGCAATACTTAATAAATTTCTTCTGAGTTTTAGTCAATTACACTTAGGTCATAATTTAGGCTCTTCAATAATTGTTCCATTTTTCTAAGTCATATTTCTTATGTGTAAAACATAAAGACACCCGCAACCATGATCTAGCATCAGTTTTATTTTGAAGCACTTATTTAAACGTATCTATTGAAACTCCAGTGTTAATGTACGTGACTGGCTTTAGACATTAAGTCTTTAAAACAAACTCGCTCCAAGGCCATTTTTTTGTATCAATCTAAATTAATAGTTACACTACTGCAGCAGCCAATTAAATGTCCACAAATTATGGCCATCCATTTCTGTTTATCCATCTATCCTGGCCCTGGAGAGAATATTCATCTCTGTCTTCCGCAGTCTCCATTTGTGTCAACTGTTAATTAGATATTTTTATTTTCTACACCATTCTTGTATCTCTTTTGGTATAGTCTAATAATTGCCCCCAATATATAATTGTGACCTTAAATATGAACAATTCTGTCATTTTAAATTAGTGTTGATATCTTGAGCTGTTTTATAGAGTTAATTGCTGCTGGATTATACAAAGTGAGTATCTTTGACAGGTTTGTGGGATTCTTTTCCCCCTGCATTAAACCATTTCAAGCAATCAAGTTATGAATCCTAATAAATAACAACTTTGCTCTCCAGTAAAATGTGATTCTTAAAGTAAATGAAATAGCCCCACTGTGAAATGGGCAATGAGACTATCTGTGAGAATAATAATGAGATTTTTAGAATACCTCCTTTCAGTTGAGTTCAGTACCAGTATCAGTTACTTTAGAAAACTTAAGTTTTAGGATCTTTTTGGGAACCACAGTCCAGTCCTCCAGAGAAGTTGGCTTCACATGGGAAACACAAATCCAGCTGGACATTTTTGTCACTGTGATGACCATACAGGTGATGACCAGCGCGAGAAGAGTTCTCTCCAGCAGGATGATAGCCCGTCTTTCCCGCAGAACACTTTCACACATGTGAAACCTCTCAGTGACCAGGTCCGTACAACGTTGTGTTTCAAGGTTTCTAGGGAAGAGAGAAGCCCTTTAAGTATTACACGTGATTATGGCAGAATTAGGTTAAATCAGGCACGTGACCTCAGATCCAAATTCAATAGGCCTGCCAAGAACGTATTTAAAGGGAGAGATTCTGTGCTTCCTTGTGGAGGTCGTTCTAGTGGTAATGAATGAGTGGCAAAACTCCAGGCCATCTTATTGTGGTATACTGTAGAATCTTAGTCATTGAGTTTGCTGGAGTTTGATTTATTAGTTCTATTTCTCAGAGGACTGAGGAATATAAGAGCCTTTAAACTTATGCATAATTCCTGTGACAGTAGAAATAAGATGACTTCCTCTGTCTAATTTAACATGCGCTGGTGTCCCCAAATCAGGAACTATGTGCATTAAGAGAGACTTCACCACTCCCTGAGAGCCCATCCAAACATCATATACCCCCAAACAGAGAAAATATCTTATCTTCCACAGGCATTTATTCTATGAAATCCAGCTTCCACCAGGTTTCTAGTAAAAATAGGTAGAGGAGAACTTCCTATGTTTACTCTGCATCTTTTGTCAAGTAGGGTAGAGTCTAGTGCCTTTAAAATCATCTTTTACTCAGATAATTTTGCTGATGACATGACGCCACTGACTAAACAAATAGGAACTATGGTATATGAATTATTTTGTTAGGTAATTCCTACAGTTCAGTCAAGTTTCTTTTAGCCCGCCTTTCAATCTACTTGCCCATTTGCCTTTATAAAGCATGTTTTTCCAAATGAACAAAAAAAGCTTCGTATAGTTTTAAAAATGGAGTTTCTAAGTTTGGAATATGCTATGTTTTAATAGCAACAATTTCAGCTGTCAACAAAATCATTGCCTTTTGACACTTTATCATTCTGCCCTGTGTGATGCACAACGAATTACTGGTATCTGAACAGGCAGTTGAAAAGACTCTAGAAAATCAGCTAGCAATTTTCCAGAGATAGTTTAGTTCCCATTAAAGTAAAAAATCCTCCCCTTTTTCAAATTTTCCCTTTTGAAAAACAGGCATCAAGCATATTTGTTATCAGCTTCTGTATTTGTTTTAAGTCCAGAACCAAGAATTGAAGCTCTAGTAACTGCTATCAACTCATTTTCTTGTGCAGACTTAATTTCATATGAAAACATGAGCCTTCACAATTTTAGGAGAAGACACTACAACATAGGAAATCTTAAGTAGATCAATTTTATTTTGAGTATGTATGTTGTCAGTGAACATAAACGAATATGCAATATCAACAGGAATATCCGATGATTCAAATCCCCTTTTCTCTCCATCCCCAAGAGAATAGTTAGAATCTCCCACTAGGAAGGGAAGAGGACAGTCTGTTACACACAGGTTATACTTGGCAAGATCACTATCCTCAAATTTTGAACTTTGAAGCAGTGACAGGCTGTATCTGACCAAAGATCACAGTAATGAGTACAGCACACTAATGTATGAGCATGCAGAGGACTTAATGTCCTGGCCAGACTGTACTTTCAGGAGGCCAGGTGACTAGTTCAAGCCAAAAAGTTGTAAGTGGGAGGAGAGCCAAAACATTTCAATGCTAGCAAGAGATGCTCCAGAATTCCTTTCTCCTTCACACCGTGCCTGGTGGTGTTTCAAAGATTGATGGGCTAATAACTGAAGATCCAAGGAAGTTGGAAGAGCTGTGACAAGTGGTACTAAACGGGGCATCCTAAGTCACTGTGATCTTTCTACAACTCACAGTTAATCCATGTTTTATTGCAAGACTTGAGGAGGCTGAAATTCCACTGATTGAATAACAATATGGAATCCATTTTGATGATCTTGGAATTCCTGAAGGAATTTGTGTAATGGGAGAAACAGATCTTGATGAAACTGGCCTATTTAACTTAGACAAATACACCCTATGTCAGGGTGTTGGCCCACTGTTTCCCTGAGAATGTTAGTCACCAGATCTAGGTGTCTGCTAAATAACTGGTGCATCCTGAGAGAAAATTTAGGAGGCGGGGAGGAAGCTGATATTCATCACAATTTCCTGGCCCTCTTTCCCAGTCCTACAGAATCAGATCTCTGCTGGAGAAGACTAGGAGTCAGAATTTTTATGTATTTCCTGTGACTTTTAATTAGGAAAATGCTGACTTCCGAGGCCGTTTGAAGGAAAGATTAAAGGGGAAGTACTGGCCGAGTCAGATGTTTCCATCCACAGGTGGGGTGTGGCCATACTAAAGTGGATACATTTTTCAATAACATGGGTCTTTTATGAAGCATTCTAGAAAGTTTGCCTTGACAGAGTTACTAATTGGAGGCACACAAATTAAATAAACACATATTAATATTGTTATATCTGGGCCTTGGGGTTTATTTACCCCTGCCGTCACGGTAGTGGAAAGGACATCAGGCACAACTAGAATGTGTACAGGGCATCCCACTTGGAAACTGCACAACATGACAGATCAATTAAAATGCCTTAAATCCCAGAAGCCTTGTATCATGTTGATTTTTTTGTTTGGAAATCAGTGATTTTCCAGTGTCAGACTTACAGGATGGATCCCTTTATGTACATTTAGAAGATTTAACTGTAACAGTCTTCTGTCCTGGGTAATTGTTCTGATTTGAGAAGGTGTTTCCATAAATCTCTAGAATCTTCAGTATGGACAGATACAGCATTTAGGGCTAAGGGTTAAAGGTTTGTTTACAACTGAACAAGGCATTGGCCCAGACACAGAAAATATCCTTGCTTTCCCCCTCCAGTTCCATGCCATTTAACTTGGTGAAATAAAGACTATCGTTCGAGTAAATGCCAAATCTGTCAAATCCTGAGCTCAGGCCGTTCCTCCCACTTGGGTTACAGAGAACATTTCCTGGGCCAGAGTGAGAGCCTTTTGTGATGCTCATGGCACTGAGTTTCCTTTACCCAAAAGGATGTGTTAAACTTCTAGAAAAAGCTCTGTAAGGGAAGAGTGTACATTTTTTTTGTAGGAAAAATTAGAATGTATTAGAAAGTTTACAGGACTCATAATCAATATTAACAGTTGAAAAACTGCTCTCAGAATTTACAGAAACTATGACGTTTCTGGAGGTGATGACGCAGGTTCTTACAGATAAGTATGGGGTATCTAATTTAAATACAAATTCAATATATATTAAAATAGCAAAACTGAATAATTTTAACAGCTTTTTTCAGATATCATCGGCATATAAAAATTGTGTATATTGAAGGCGTACAACATGATGTTTCGATTTTCCTATACATTCGCAAATGATTACCACAAACAAGGTAATTAATATATCCATTATCTCTACATAAGTTACCATTGTGTGTGTATGTGTGTGTTGTGAGAAGATTTAATTTATTCTATCTTCATAGCAAATTACAGGTATATAAATAATACAGTCTTGCTAAGTATTATCAACATGCTATACATCAGATTTCCAGAATTTATTTATCTTGCCTAAGTAAAACTTTGTACCATTGATCAATGCCAGAGGGGTATGCGCTTCTATCCTCCTTCTTTTTTCTTGCTGACTGGTGTCTTGGAAATAAAAAAAAAAAATTGATCTTTACATGTTAGGTTTGAGATATATATCTTAGTTTATGTTCTTCCAGAAAGAGATTCTGTGGCAAAGATTTGAATCTAAAGTAGCTTGTTTGGGAGGCAAATCCAGGACACATCAGTAGGAGATTGGTGAATGAGGTGGGAAAGTGAAGGCAGTCAATGAACAGTGTTACAAGCAGGTTAGCACCGTGGGAGAATGAATCCCACTTCCACAGCAGGATTCTGGAGGTAGTATGAACCCTAAACATCACATTTATCCTACCTGAAAGGCCAGGGAGCTGGCATGTTTGCCTACCAACTCTGATCAGCCATTGACTGACAGATGCTCACAGGGGACATTGACTTTCTGGTGCATCTGACACTCTGTGTACGTGGACAGAGTACTGAGAGAGAGCCCGTTGGCAGAGATGCCCATGCTGGCAGTTGGAAGTTGAGCCACACAAAATGATATGTGAAGCCCAAAAGGATATAGCAGAGCACCGACAGTGCTACGACATTATAATAGTAGGATACCAAGAATTTGAAGTTCAGGAACAATGACTGGAGATATAAATTTGGGAGTCACTGACATATAAGTGGAATTAAAATTCATGGAACTGGATGAGATCACTTAGGGAAATAGAGAAGAGGACTCTACTCTGAGTGCTATCACAGAAGTAGTTTTTTAAAAATCAGTAACAGATACTGATAAAGAGAAACAAATGAGATAGAAGAAAAACCAAGAGTGTTTGATATCATAGTGTTTGATATCATAGGTTTTTAAAGTACAAGAAGACAAGAGTGATAAACCATATGAAATGCTGCCAGTAGACAGCAAAAATGGGATATGAGGATCCACTCTTACATTTAATAATACAGACATCATCACTGACCTTAACAAGAGTGGGCAGAGTGATAAATATGAAAACACGATTAGAATGGGCAAAAGAGAAAGTTGACAGGAAGCATAGTCAACAATTTTAAGGTATTTTGCTCCAATTAGAAGTGAAGAAATGATGCAACAGCTGGTAGGGAAAATGGAGTTAAGAGAATGTTAATAAATAGGATAAAAATAGCATATGTATTGAAACTGGAAAGACATAGGAGAGAGGGAAAATTATGATACAGAAGAGAGAGGGGATATTCCTGAGGAGGTGGGAGGGAATGAGAATTAATTCTGGTGCACATACACATTCATGTTTGCTGTGAAATTGCTTGGTCTTAGTGTGTTTGATTTTTCATCCATAATAGGTAATACATCTTTCCAATGTAACTGAATCCATTTGCACTCATAAACAATGGCCAAGTTTTCCAGTTGCCCCATGTCCTCGTCAACATTTGGTATTATCAGTCTTCTATGCTAGCCCCTTTAGTAAGTGTTTAGTAATATCTCATTGTGGATTTTTATTTCTCTTAAAATTAATAATATTGGCTCTTGGGATGCAGTATCATGGAAGCCACCTGCTGAGACTGAACAGCTTCTTTTCAATTGTTTCTGTGAATAATCATATGAAGAAGAACCCTACTTTCCAAAAATCTGGGATCACTTTTGGTTGTTCAGATGGGCAAGAACCTATGTCTATTGTGTATCCTGAGCCACTGTACACTTTTAGGATGATTTGTTACAACAGTTTGCTAGCACTAATTAATATTTTCTTTGCCATAAACACTAAATTGTGTGCAATTTCCATCAAAATTCCTTTTTTAACTCATGGAATATTTAAACATGTTAGGTAATTTGCAAGCACATGGACACTTCATTTATTAATCATTATTAATTTTAAATTTTATATCTATTTCAGAGTGTATAGTCTGTGATTCCTTAGAATTTATTGAGGTTTCCTTTATAACCTAAAACATGGTCTATTTTTAATAAATGTTCCCTGTGTGCTTAAAAAGGAAATTTATTCTGTTTATTTGATTTAAAGTTCTACATATATCTAAGAGCCCAAGCTAATTACATTTATGAACAACTTATGTCTTTATTTTGGCAATAATTGGTATTTTTTGTTTGTTTTCTTTTGTTTTTGCTAGCATACAATGTGTAATGAGCAAATCATGGTAATTGGGGTATCCATTACCTCAAGCATTTATCATTTCTTTGTGTTGGGAACGTTCCAATTCTACTCTTTTGGTTATCTTGAAATATACAATAAATTATTGTTAACCATAGTCATTCTATTCTACCAAACACTAACACTTATTCCTTCTGTCCAGCTGTATTTTTGTACCTATGGTTCTTATTGGTTTATAGTGTTTTGATTTTTGTCTTTCTGTTATCATGATTATGCTTCTTAGGAGTCTGATTTCGTATAGAAGCTCATGTTTCCATGAATTCCGCCTGATAAGGTGTTTTAGGGAAGGGCTGAAGTCCAGGACCTCATCTGAGTCCTTCCTGGTGACTCAAAGAGGTGGAGATAAGCTTAAAAAGAGAGAGGCCTAGGCGGAACCTCCCTTTATCCACACCATTTGCTACCACTAAATGTGAGACCTCCTCTGGTCAAAGAGTCACCTTAAATTCTTAGACATATGCAGCATTATTAGCAATGATTACTTTCTGTGTTTGGAAGAAAAGGAGCTGGAAGAGGGAATATCCCATGGTCAGCTCCCTCCTATTTGCATGAGTGTGCCTTGTGAATATCATTTTTTACATGGGCCGTGACATGGAAAAGCTTGGGAAGCACAGCGCTCTCCATGCATATTGACTGGGTTGGGGAATATGAGAATTTGTTCAAGTTTTACTTGCTTAATAAATACAGTGAAATGATAGCCATATACCATTGCAGTTTCAGCTGGTATTCGTTTATTTCTACCACCACAGCCTTCAGATTTTTGTCACCCACTGACTGTGTTTAGCCAGCAGCAGCCTGGCTTCTGAGTACAGAAGTAAAATAGCAAACCTGTCTGAGGCCAAAACCTTTCAGCATTACCTTCAAAATATATCAAGAAACCAATGCTTCATCTCCATCACTCCCAGCATCTGGATGGATTTCTCTCTTGAAAACCTGCAAGATAGTTTCCTAACTGCTCTCCTGAATTTCACCTTTGTTCTCTGTGTTTCTTCTCAACATAGCGTTTAGAGAAATGCCTTTTAAATAGCGACTCCCTTGTTGAAACGATGTCATTATTGCTCAGCTCTCTCGACACAGCAGCCAAAGCCGCTGCGAAGCCTGTGTCTGCAGGGCTGTCCACACTCCCTTCACCACGTCTGCTTCCTTGTCCCCGCTGCAGGGTCTGATGTTAAAACAATGCTTGCTCTTTCAAGGTGGTCTGAACTCAACCCGTCACTCTCTCCCTTCTCCATCTCCCCTGGTTCCCCGAGCTGCACAGGTCTCCCTATTCCCTAACAGGCCTCCCATATTTTAGATTCAGGGCCTTTGACCTGACTCTTCCTCTGTTCAAATGTCACCTTCCAAATAACTGACAGCTACCTTATCTTCGCCTTTGAAATAACACCTTCTCTCCAGCCTTCCCAAGTTCCCTTCCTAATGGAAAAATCTAAAGTGCCTAGAAGTGGTCCCAGGAAGATAACAAAGGAGCAGTGTTTGGGATTTTCGAAGCAGTCTCATCAAGATGGGAGCAGGACTGCCCTGGTATTTTACTCACGTCACCCACCAGTGACAGCGTGGCTCCTTTTGACAACACATCAGTTAAGACATCAAAGGCTTGGCCTTTGCTTCTGTTCATGAGAGTTTCCTTCATATCCAGCTCCCTCCCTACTTCTTTAACAATGGAAAACATTTAGAGGGTAGCAATCATTATACTTTGATGTTATACAATAAGACCTGCTCAATGCAGAAAACAGTGTGAGAAAGACAAATTCAAAATACATTTAAAAATTATATAGGATCTTAAAAAGTATCAGTCATTATTGTTTCCATGTAATTATATACAAAATTGCTTTTACACACATTCTATCTCATACATTATTTCTATTATGTGTTATATTAAAATTTACGATATTCTATTATTCTATAATCTTATTTGTCACTTAATATATGGTGAGTTTTTTCAAAATGTTTTGTAATGGCCACTTCTTTTTTTTTCAAAAATGAGCCAAACTACAGCCAACTCTCTATATGATGATTTCCATTTTGCAATAACTCAAAAATTCCTCTTATGAATATACTTTTATAGTTATAGAAATGACTTTATGATGAATTCCCAGCAATTCTACAAATTCATGCATCCAGCAGCAGTTTCACTTCAAAAATTTACAATGTTATTTTTATCTTTGACAATTTTCTTATTGCAATGAGCATTCAAATATGGATAGAGATTTTATTAAATTCATTTTTCAACATCAATTATGTATATACTTTCCTTCCACATACTGATGTGATCAATTATAGTAATACCCTTTCTAATATGTAATCACCTTCTCATTTTAAAAATGATTCCTACTTATTCGCTGTGTACTATTCTTCAATATATTGCTAAATTGTATAGCCTTCTCTTTATTATCTTTTTGTATTTCCAGGATTCTTAATAAAAAACATCATTGATGTTTATTAATAGCTTATATAGTAAAAGACATAAATTAGGAAGTAATAGATTGAAGACTTTTCACAAAATAAACACACCCATGTAAACATCACCCAAACCAAATAACCAAACATATCAGAACTCCAGAAGCTCCTCATGTCCCATTGGAGTTAATAGCCCCATCCACTTGGAAGTTTCAGTGTCAACCCAAACCAATAGCTCCACAATAAAACTCTTTGTCCTATTCTCCAAAGCATTCTTTACCATCTTGTGGTGAGAAGTTCCAGTAGCTTCTAGTATCACAAGATAGATCTATGGCTCCTTTGACCACCTGCGGGAATTTCAACTCCACTGCCCAAGGTCCAGGATTTTCATAGCTTGAACCTACACTGCTGGCCATCATGGTACTAACTGCCCTATTCTCACCCAAATATTTATTCCAACTTGGAAGAAGGAGGGAAGACTGGAGAGCAGGACATCAAGAGAGGATGGACATGTAAAAGAGCTAAATATAAATGAGACTATGGGATTTGGGCTGGCACAGGAAGGCAAAGCAACAGAAAGAGTACTAACTACTCTAGGAGAGTTTAATGTCTGCTGTGAGATAGAATTTTTCCATATAATGGCCAATTTTTAGGCTAAGGTGTATGTACCAGAGGGCAACAAGTAGAGAAATTGGGAGGCTTGGGTATTGCAAAGATTATTGTTTGGGATGTTAGAGTTTTCCAGGCTAATAAAAAAAAAAATCATATCCTAGAAAGATAAAACAGGTACAGCTTCTGAGAATTAGAAGTAGAGGAGTCTGGGAAGAACTAGAACCAGTCTTGAATTTAGAGGAAATTCACCAAATGGTCTGGAATGTGGTAGGTCATTAATCTGCTTTGCTAATATCAGATCTTCTCGATGCTGGTACTTCTTGTCCTCATGATCCATAACCAGAACACAAAAGCACAGAACCTCCAGGTTTGTCCCCATCTGTTGGAGCACGGCCCATCAAAGGGGGTGGTTCAGAAGAGGGATCAAACTCAGAAACGCCGTTAGAGTAAACTCATGCCAATCACTCAGCCATGCAAGTAGCTTGCTCCTCCGCAGCTCATGCCCCTGGCCGCGGACTCACAGAACAGCAGCTCTTCTCAAGGCTGGCTGTGACCTCAAGGTGACTACAGCAGGCTGACATTCAGTCACTGCATCCAGGTAACTTCTTTTCACCTCCTCTATCCTTAGTCCAAGTCGATGGTGGGATCTCTTCAGCTTTCCTCTTTGTCACTGGATTTCCCCTTTTGGGGGGCCGTGTTTTCCTGCAACACTCCCATTTTGTTTCCTTTGCACATGAAAGCAGAAAAAACTTCGCTCTTAGTATGATTCTTCCTTATTTCTCTACATGCCCCGACTACAATTTTGAAAAGAACCAGAATGGAAAGAACTGGGCATGAGAAAGTTAGAGAAAGGGAATTAGAAAATATCATCTCTTTGTGCCTAAATATTTCTATCCCTACAAAGAAAAGTTTGGCTGAAAAAGTTGCCAATTTAATATATTTAAGCTCTTTATTTATATTAATATCAGTTGATTCTCTCAATATCTTATGAAGTTCATACCTTTTCTGAGGCTCATACTTCTAAGAGATGTTGAGTTTAGCATTTCAACTCCTGTATCTCTGACTCCAAAGTCCATGATTTCTAGCATCTCACTCATTGCAATAAATCAATTCAATATGAAGATATAGATATTTATGGAGATATATATCTTTTACTCTGATTCTTGCATCACAGAAGGTACACATAATTTTTATTATCCAGGGCAAACACTTCCATTTTTAATCAATTTTTTGTGTTTCAGCCCAAGCGACTGGCCTGTCAAAGAGAAATTTTACTAGGAATTGAAAAGCTTCAGTGTAGAAGAAATGGGTCCATCCCAGGGAATCAAATGACTTGTGTTTTAGCATGACGTGTCCCAGATTGTACAGGACAGCCCTGGGTTTACACTAGTTATCTCAGAATTCTTATGAATTCTTTGAATGTCCACATTCACTAACAAGAATGTCCTAGTTTAGACAATATATTCTAGGGTGAACCTATGTATATGAAACATGCTTTGCTTGGGTCAGCCATGATGAGTCTTGAGCCTAATTTCTTTTCCAGTCCAGGACTGTGGTTGTAAGCTGGTTGCTGAGAAAAAAAAAAAAGTTTTTATGGTTTTTGTCTCCTTTCTTAGAGCAGAGGGGCTCTCTTAGGCCTGAACTCCTAGAGACAAGGCCACTGTGAGACCACCATAGCCAAGTGTATGGGAATGGCATCCCTTAGGGTATTGGGTTCTCTTGTGTGAAAAGCCAGCTGTTCAAGAGGTTGGGAACAAACTGTCTTGGGTATTTCCACAGGCCTCTCCAAAGGACATTACATGAGATCCAATGGCTCCTTTCCCTGCAAAACCGTATTGTTCCTGGTATGCTCTACTTTGGCACATCCTGTTTTCTCAGGTGAGTGACCTTAGAGGTTTTGGGAGATAAATATCTGATTTTCTTAAAGTTGTAGGAAAGAAAAAAAGTCATTTGTGACTTTGTATGGGTAATGTTTTCCTGAAATACCAGGTTTTGGGCTTGGTAATCCAAATCAGGTATTATTACGATATATTTTTCTACATAGAAAAATCTCAGACTTGTTTTCTACATTTTGGAGTCTTACCCTCATTTCTATTTTGTTGATTCAAAAAAAATTCCCTAGAGCAGAGAAAATTGTAATGTCTCCATTGTAAGCAATACATTATGTGGATATGATTTTTTCTCCTATAAAAAATATACATTTTCATCTGGGTTTTCAAAGGTTCTCTAAATATGATAATAAAGTCAATGAAGAATAAAAGGTGTTTTTGTGAATGACATTGTGCTGATATGTGTGGCTTCATAGTTAAGTAATAAAAACCCCAAAACATAAAGATAAAATCCAGGCTACCTGCTATTATAGACAGAATAATCACCTCCCCAAATATGGATATCCTAATCACCAGAACCTATGACCATGTTACCTTCCATGACAAAAGACACTTTGCAGATGTGATTTAGTTAAGGAGTTTGAGATGGAAAGATTATCCTGGATTTCAGGTGGGACCAGTATAATCACAAGGATCCCTCCCTATAAGAGAGAGGCAGGGAGGCTCAAGTCAGGGAAGATGTGACGATGGAAGTAGGGGTGAGAATGACGCAGGGAAAGGGCCATGGGCCAAGGAATTCAGGCAGCCCATAGAAGCTGGAAAAGGTAAGGAGATGGATTCTTCCTTGGAAACTTCAGAAGGAATGCAGCCCTGTTGAAATCTTGGTTTTAGGACTTCTCACCTCCAGAATGGTAAGATAATAAATTTGTGTCATTTTAAGTCACTAAGTTTGTGACAATTCCTTACAGAAGCAATAGGAAACTAGTACACCTGCAAACCAGTACACCTGATATTGTCTAACCTTAAAAAATTGTAGCCAATCTAATCTCACTTTCATATTGATTTGCATTTCCCTGATCACTAAAAAAGCTGAGAATCTTTGTATAGTTTACAGGCAATATGTGTTTCTTCTTTTATGTTATTCCTATTCATGCCTTTTGCCTTTTTTTTCCTACTGGATTGCTTTAACTCATCTTATAAATATCTAGGAGATTATCTATCATCTTGTCTATCTATATTATGATATAAATTTTCTGTGGGATTTTTTTTGTACCAATATCTTTTTTCACATTCAAAGCATTTTTTCACTGCCTTAAATAAGTCTTTTTGGTGACTAGAAATTCCTAATATTGAAGGAGTCACCTTTCTCAAACTTTGCATTTACAACAAGCCTTTTTTTATTTTGTTAAAGAAATTCTTCTCCCTCTAAAATCTAAATATAGCTACCTATATCCTCAACCCAGAGATTTTTATAAACTGATAAATTAAGATATATTTGACAAATAATATACTTTGTCAATATAATTTTAATATATTTAAAGTGTATATATAAATGTTGACATATTTATACACTTGAGAAACCATCACTACAATCAAGATAATGAATATATCCCTCATCCACAAAAAGTTTCCTCGATTCCTTTTGCTGTTCCTTCTTCCCACTCATCCCACCTCAACCTACCCCATATTTAAACAATTATATACTGTTTGTCATTATAAAGTAGCTTGCATTTTATATAAATTTATATAAATGGAATCATGCAACATATATTATTTTTAAATCTAGTTTCTTACACTTAGTATTATGAATTTGAGAATCATCAATACTGTTATATGAATCAACAGTTCATCCCTTTTTGTATCTAAGAGATATTCCAGTGTATGGATATACCACATTTTGTTCATCAGTTCACCTATTGACATCTGCATTACTCCAAATTTTGGACTATTGCAAATAAAGATATTATGGATTAATCATATGGATATATTATTAAGTGAACAGTCATGCTTTTATTTCTCTTGGATAAATATCTAGAGGTGAAATGGCTAAATCACATGGTAAGTGTGTATTTAAATTTTTACGGAACTGCTGAACTATTTTCCAAAGTGGTTTCACCATACCATTTTACATACCCACTAGTAATGTCTGAGAGTTCCAGTAGCTCAACATCCTCAATAGTAGTTGGTCTGGTCAGTCTTTTAAATTCTAGATATTCTAATATACATGTAGTGGAATTCCACAGTTTCAGTTTGTATTTCACAAATGACTACTGACGTCGAGCATTTTCATGTGCTTATTGGCCATCCATATTTCATTTTTGGATAAGGGTCTTTTGGGCTGTTTTTCTATTATTGAATTTTAAGAGTCTAGATAAAAGTTCTTTATCAGATATGTGACTTGGAATTATTTATCCATCTTTAGTTAGTCTTTTCATTTTCTTGTCTTTCAAAGAACAGAAGTTTTAAAGTTTAATAAAGTCCAATTATCTTTTTTTAATGATCATGCTTTTGGTGTATATCTAGAAAATCTTTGTCGTTTTTTATTTCAAAATATTAAAGGGGTACAAATGTTTTGTTACATGGATAGCTTTTATAATGCTTACGTCAGGACCATAAGCATTCCCATCACCTGAATAATGTTCATTGTACCTGTTAGGTAGATTTTTAGCCGTTTCCTACTCAGTCGTCCCCTTCTTGATTTCTAATGACTTTTACTTCTCTCTGTGCCCATGTATGCCCATCGATTAGTTCCAAAGTATTACAGAGTACATATGGTGTTTGTTTTTCCGTTCCTGAGATACTTCACTTAGGATAATGGTCTCTAGCTCCATCCAAATTGCTGCAAAAGACATTCTTTCATTTATTTTTATGGCTTAGTAGTACCCCATGGCATACATATACTTTTTAGGAACTGAGTCACACAGCAGGAGGTGAGCAGCAGACCAGCAAACAAAGCTTCATCTGTATTTGCAGTTGCTCCGCCTCCTGTCAGATCAGGGGCAGTATTAGATTCTCATAGGAGCGAGAACCCTACCGTAAACTGCGCAAGTGAGGGATCTAGGTTGCTGCTCCTTATGAAAACCTAATGCCTGATGATCTGAAGTGGAGCTGATGTATTGATGCTAGTGCTGGGGAGTGGCTGCAAGTACAGATCATCATTAGCAGAGAGGGTTGACTGCACAATAAATGCAATGCACTGGAATCATCCTGAAGCCATCCGTCCCTTCCAGCCCATGGAAAAATTGTCTTCCATGAAACCAGTCCTTGGGGCCAAAAAGATTGAGGACCACTGCTTCCTATGTTTCTTTTTGCTCAAATAAACATATATATTTTTACCTCCCCCCCCACTTTCTTACCTAAAAGATAACATATTATAAAGACCTGTTTTCATCTTGCTTTTTCCAATTTAAAATATATCCTTGAAATCACTACCTACCAGTTCACAGGGATCTTCCCTATTCTTTTACACTACTGCTTAGCACTTTATTGGGTGTGTGTATCAAACTTACTTTACTCACTCTTCTGTGTATGACCATTTACTTTGTTGCCAATATTTTGTAATTGCAAACAGTGCTGCAAAAAATAATCTTATGCATATGTTTTTGTGTTGCTGGAGATGTATCTTCAGGTGAAATTCCTTGCATTGGGATTGATGAGTCAAAGTAAATACAGTTTTATTCAATGTTGCCAAATTTCACTACACAAATATTTTGTCAATTTACATTCCCACTGGTAATATATGTAAGTACCTCTTTCTCAACAGCCAACCTAATAAGTGAGAAATGGCATTTCAGTATAGTTTTAGTTAGCATTTTTCTTATTATGAGTGAGATTGAGTATCTTTTGAAGATTTAAGGGCCATTTCTCTATCTCTCCTGGGTGTGTGGTTGTGTGTGAATTATATATGCATATATATTCCCTGTTCTGCAATTATTAATAGGTTTTTTACTTTTTGTTCCCTCAATTTTAAAGAGTCCTTAACATATTAGAGATATTAGCCCTTCATCAAATTCTTTTTAGTTTGTGTATGTTTATTTTTTGCCATGGATTTATTTTTATTTAATAAAATATCAGTATTTTTCATTATTGTACTTAATGAGTCATTATTAGAAAATCTTTTCTAAATTAAGATTACAAAGGAATTCTGTCATATTTTAATTCTTACATGGCTTCAATTATTACGCTCAGATGCTCATTCATTTGGAGTTTATTTTTATATATGATATGCAGTATATATGTGTAATTTTATTTTATTTTTACTAGATAAAGGCCTTTATTTTTCTTTTTTTATACCTATATCCAGTTGCTTTTGTCACTAAATATTCTGGCTTTTTGGAAGGAGATAAGAACATCTCATTCATTTTATTCTCTGAAAGAATGTATATGTAATCAGCATGATCTATTTCTAAAAAGGTTGGTAGACTTGTTGTCTTTGTGGGAAGATTTTTAAATATTATTTGGGATTTCTCTTATAACTTTTGGAAAGTCTAACTTTTGGAAAGTTAGAATATCCTATGATATTTGAAATATTATTTAACAGTGAGAGACAAGTAAGAGCAGAGCTAAAATAGGTTTTTTCATATTTTATTTTACACAACCAGCTGCTCACCCTCTGTCCCCAGGCAACATCAGGACCCCTCACAAAACCAGTCCACAAAATCAGTCTCCCAAAAGCCAGTGAACTCCTTCAGTTTTTTTTCCCCAAAGTATTATGGGGGTACAAATGTTTTTGTTACGTGAATCACTTTTGTAATGCTTGAGTCAGGGTTAAAGTCTCCTTCAGCTTTCTTGTCATCACTATGTCCTCGTTAGTTCAACATCTTGGTAGGAACTGGCCTTACATTTTACTTCCATATGGTATTTGATTTTTTAACAATCTTAAAACTGTATATAATTATCTCAACTGTAGTGAAGAGGAAACTAAAGCTGACAAAAGTCAAGCAATTTATTCAAAGTAGAATGGTTCATAAGTTGTAAAATACAACTTAGGTACATACAATCCCAAACAGTTTTTACTCTTTTCTCAATGATGAAGAAAATTTATAAATGAACTATGAAAATGAAGGAAAAAATATATAAATGGATAAAGCAGTTAACAGAGAAATGTTATCTACGAATTCTGTAGCTATGAATTCTGTTGTATACTTTTGTGCAAATGAGCAATTACATTACATGTCTTTATTCAATCAATGACTTCAGTAGATGAAATTACATCCCACGGAGAATGATTTCTTTTAAATTATTGTGTCTATGTTTTATCTACAGAAATTTTCAAACCGTATAACAGCTCTAAATGGCCTAAGGTAAATTTAAATTTCTTAGTTCTGGATTCTCATTCTAATTACTTTCTTGACATGAGAAATCTAAAACTACATAGATTAGAACGCCATGGTATACATACACCACATTTTATTAATCCACTCATGTATTGATGGGCACTTGGGTTGTTTCCACATCTTTGCAATTGGGAATCGTGCTGCTATAAACATTCGAGTGCAAGTGTCATTTTTATAGAATGTCTTTTGTTCCTTTGGGTAGATGCTGAGTAGTGGGATTGCTGGATCAAATGGTATTTCTGTTTTTAGTTTTTTGAAGTATCTCCAAATTAACTTTCCACAGAGGTTGTACTAATTTGCGGTCCCACCAGCGGTGTAAGAGGGTCTCTATCTCTCCACATTCACACCAACATTTGTTGTTTTGGGACTTTTTGATAAAGGCCATTCTCATAGGAATTAAGTGATATCTCATTGTAGTTTTGATTTGCATTTCCCTAATGATTAGAGATGTTGAGCACTTTTTTACAGGTTTGTTGGCCATTAGTTAATAAAATATGGCATATGTATACCATGGGATACTACTCAACTACAAAAGCAACAGTGAACTAGCACCACTTATATTATCCTGGATTGACACTGAGCCCATCCTTCGAAGTGAGATATCACAAGGATGGGAAAACACGTCACACATGTACTCGCCATCAAATTGGTACTAACTGATCAACATTAAGGTGTTCACATGGTAGTAATACTCACAGGGTGCCAGTCAGGTGGCGGGGACGGGAGGGTAAACCCACAACTAATAGAAGCAGACTGCACTGTATGGAGGAAGGTCATGCTTGTAGCCCTGGCTTGGGTGAGGCAAACACATTACATGCAAGCAAAATGTTTGTACCCCCATAATATCCTGAATTTAAAAAAATGAAAATAAATAAAACTACATACAGGTAAAGTAGAATGGAAGGTTTCTATGTGACCTTGGGCATGTACTTTAACTCTCCAGATTTAGTAGCCTTTATTAGAGGCTACATTATAATATAGGCTAATAAAGGCTACTATATTATAATGTAACACAAGCATTATAATAATATACTTTAGTAAAATAAACATAGTCAAATAAAATATATTGAATAAATATATCTCCGAACATCTGTCACTTGCTCAAAGTCACAAAGCTGAACAGTGGTAAATCCAGGGTGTATTCCCAGTCTCAATACAGAATCCTCACTCCTACCAATTATACTTGAGCCCCGTCCTCTAGAAGGTCACAAACACATAGATGTCTCCACTCAGTAACTTCATACGATGAGTGCCTGGGACTGGGACACCAAGGTTAAATGAAAACTTTGCATTTGAGCTTAAACAGGTATGTTATAATGGTTATGAATTAAGAGATGATGGAAAGGGCGGGGACACTATGGTCAGAAAAAAAAATACTAGCCTGATGGAAGCCAGAGCACAGAAAATCCTTAAAAAAGATCAATTGACTAGTAATATTTCATAGTATTTCTATGTGGGGCAAAAGCAACAGGCATGGACTAGATGGGAGAGGATCTATTATTGTAACAATTGTTCCTATGCTATTTTATGATATTCGCAGCCCCCATGTCGAATGTATTACCCACCGGATCCTTTTCATAAAACAAGCTGTCCTAATATAACAGCGTATGTTTGTGCTACAAATGGCCGTACTTACAAGAATGAGTGTTTCTTTTGCATTGATCAGTGGTAAGTTCAAATAAAATACCAATATTTTTTATCTATACTTCGTTACAGAAATTTCAAATAATCTTAACTAAGGAATTGGTTTTTATCAACATGTGGAACTTTTTAAAACTAGCCTCCATTGTTCATAAAAGATTGAAGACACTACCTATATAGTAAAGAGAATTTTTTTTAAAAAATTGTGTTAATATTCAAAGTTGACTTATTAAAAAAAGAGAAAGGATTACACACTATTTTGAGAGACTCATGCAGAGATCATATTTGTAGTCCATAGATTATATTCAAGCAATGAATGGGAACCCATTTTCTTAAAAATCACTCAAATTTTCTTTCACAAGTCATATTGACAAACTTATGGATGGCACCCATTAATATTATTTGGTAAATATAAATATACATAGATTTAGATGCAGACAGAGCCATAGGTATAGACATAGACACAGATACAGGTAAAGAAAAACACATGAGTAACAAAGTTATGTGTTCTTCTATGGATAAAAGTTGACAGTCAACTCTGTATTTTTAGCTTTTCAAATAAATTTGGCAGGAAATTTAGATTAAAAAATTAATAATATTCTTATGGCATATTTTAGCCCCATTTTGTTTTTACAAATTAGCCTTATGTCTTGTCAGTAAGTCCTACATAGCCTGTGAGATCTTCTATGTTGGGGTCTCCAAGACTATCCTCAGGTTTGATGATCTACTTTGCTAGGAGTCACGAAACTCAGAAAATTTGTTACAGTTATGATAACTGTTTAATACAATGAAAGGATACAAATTAAAATCAGCAAAGACAGAGGGTGCGTAGAGTGGTGTCCAGGAGAGATCAGGCATAAGCTTCCAGCTGTCTTCTCCCAGTGGAGTCATGCAGGCCATGCTTAATTCTCCCAGCTTTGATGGGTGAAGACTTGTATGAGGTATTTCCCTACTTACCAGGGAAGCTTACTCAAGCCTTGGTGTCCAGGTTTTTTAATGGAAGTCAGTCACATAGGCATAGAACACCTGCATGGCTGATCTTTACTTCGTCTGCAGCTTCCCTGCTCCCCATCCAGAGGTCAAACTGACAGTGTCTCAGGACCCCAGGCAAGTGAAAACAGGTATCTGCCATAAATCACAGGCTTAGCATAAATTGTCTGGCAGGCCCAAGTCCGAGGTATACAAGCACACTCTTATCAGGCAGGGTATTCTGTGGGCTTCTTGGCTACCTCCAGCAACTGATTAGAGCACCCCAAGCCTGCTGAGCCAACTCTTTATTGCACAACTTCTTTTGAAGAGAATCCTTCTGAGCTTCCAATGTCACATTCCCAATCATGAAGATTATTACTGAGTACTGAAAGAGGCAGGGTATAGAAGCTAGTTTAATAAAGGAAATACATGCTCATGTTCAGAGCAAGTACCAGCCTCAGAGGATGCTTGAAATATCCTTTAAAGGAAAAGAAGGGAAGCTGAAAAATGTGCATTACCCGATTTTCTACCATTGGCTCCAAAGAAAGATGAATGAGAATGCATTAATGTTACCAGACTATGTAGGATAAATCACATTATCATTCCTTCCGAATGCAGTTACTGTTGATTTCTCAAGAATGAGCTAATTAGGAAAGAGAATTGGAAATGTCTTACTTAGATCTTCATCATAAGACCTTTTCCCACATTCTGTGGTATTTGGACACACACCACTAAAGAGAGCAGTATAACAAAGACTCTCCCATTGTGGTCTGGCCTTCTGGAAGTAACAGATTGATGCAGAGGCACGGTGTAGGCCTTGGTCCGCCAGGCTATAGCTCTGCAACTGCCCACAAAGATTATTTTAGATTCCTTTCAGCCTCATCTAGGAAACTTAAGGAAGCTGTGACTTCACAGAACAGTCTCAGCAGCAAAAAGCTCATGCCTCAGATTTGTTCTGGCAAAAATGGGGAAGAGATGAAAGAAATAATTTCCTTCCTTCCTTCCTTCCTTCCTCCCTCCCTCCCTCCCTTCTTCCCTCCCTTCCTCTTTTAGGTCATCTCCCAGGTAATAATTCCTGGCATGGTCATTCTTCCTTACTTCCTCGATGCCTCTCTCCCTCTTTCCTTCCTTCCTTCCTTCCTTTCTAGCTTGCAGCTCTGACAGATGTACTCTGACCATTCTGCCTGTCATTTCTCAATCTAAGAACAAATGAAGAGCCCCTGTTGGTTAAAAGAGCAAAAAAAAAAAAAAATGGTTTAGTAACATTGTAGCCAATATGAGCAAAGTTCATATCAGACATATTTTATTCTAAAATACAGAAAATTGATGCCAATGGCAGGAGCGGTGCAACGACCTGTATGTTTGCTTTAATTCTCCATGGGACTTTCACGTATAAACTTAACCTTCATGCCATTTCTATGTCTTGGAGCAAAAAGAACAGTCCTAATGCTCTTAGTGATAGGAGGAGGAGAGTAATTTTTCAGTCTCTGCTCTTAGCGGTATTTTGAAGAAAAGCCTGGCGAATTGAACTCCCAGCCCTGAGAGATACCCACAACTAGTGAACAACGTAAAATCTTTAAAAAATAAGAGTGCAAGTCTTGGCCAGAATTGATAGAGTCCTAGTTACCATCCTTAAAGGAATCCCTCAACCCTACTCAGTCTAGGACTCTGATAATAAGTAGTAAGAAAATAAAGAATTGTATGAAAAAGACCCCAGACTCTTCAGAAGCTTGTGGTCTTATTTGTCATGAAGGATGTATGCGTTGCAAAGTTGATGAAAATAGAAAGCAGCCTTGGTTTTGTTGGACCAAAAACAGTATTTAAAAAAATAAGATTTTATGCCAAAATATAGATTTCAAACATAATAGCAATACTAAGCAAGGGTTTCACAGGGAGTAAATACACAACAGCTGCCCCCATTCAAATGGAGCTCCGGCGTTGCAGACAGCTAGAGTTCCACCACTCTCTTCTGTGGGACTTCTGTGGTGGAGGTGGCTCACATCACTTATTTGTATGACCTCCATGGCTCCAAGCATTTAGTTTGCAATGCCTGAAACAGGTGAGCAGATCACAAACACATCTAAGATGAGCCAGATGACAGGGGTGAGGAAGGGGAATCTCTGGAAGAAAGAAAAGTTTAAAGGATTTTTAAAGAAAGAAAATACAGAAAAGAGAATGGAATGGTCAATCTGCACAGTGCTAACTGTTTGGGAAGACTTTTGGGATTGAGAAAGTGTGCAGCATCCTTAGGGAAATAATATAAAGATTACGTTGAAAGGAATGTTATGCATTTAGAGGATAGTAACATGTAAGGGTGGAAAGTTAAGCAGAGGCTAATTTTCTGTGAGATGTATTAATAAATACCAGAGTAAGAAGAACAGACTTTGGTCTATGGGCAGTGTGAACATAGTAAAAGTTTTGAGCAGAGTGAATTATGTGAATTACGCATAACATTAATGCTATGGTTATCTTTTAACTAACCTCTTGATTAAAAAAATGTTATTGCTGTGTAGAATGGAAAGGTATGGAGATGGGAATGAGTTAAGGGAAGAAAAACTCAATGTTGAAAAACTTCATAGAACACCTTTTGAATAATCAAGACATAGAGAAGGAAGTACAAATTGTGGTGGCTACAAATGGGAATGCAAAAAAAGAAGGATATTTAGAGAATTGTAAAAGCAGCTCCTTTTTCAGCACCTCATTTAGAAGATAAGAGAAAGTATATTCAAGAGAAATGTCCACTTTCTTTATTATACTAATTTATTTTTTTCTTTTCTCTTTAGGGAATTTGGCCCTCATATTAAATTTGAAAGACATGGAAAATGTAGTTAATGAGTAACAGATGCCTAGGCTTATTTTCTTCACTACTTAATTGTGAAAATTATTTCTTTTGGAATTTGAGAATGTAAATTAAATAACACACTCCTATGCTGTATCCAAATTTGGAACAAAATGGGAAACAAAGGAATAAAGCTAATGGAAAATGGAAAATCAAATTTTACATTTATTACAATTAAACAAAACAATAAAAGAGCTGGTAGAAATCAATTTCTGCGTACTGATTGTTTCAAATTAGCTTTCATTTGGTGGAGCTGAGATCTATTCATCAAAAGCAGTTATTAACACTCCCCTGTATTCAACTTACAACAAATCACAGGCCTCTTTGCAGGGTCATACTCTGTCCCCTAATATTATTGAAAGACACGGAACAAAAGAGAAAATATCCTCTCTGCAAAAGGCAGAGACCATGGAGGGAGTTATTCAGTCATCCAAGCCTAAGCTGTCTATCTGGGTACTTTGAAAAGTTTTACCTGCTGTGGTTGGAGAAGTAAAATACCAGAGGGCGATGAGGAGTGCTAGGTTAATGCATGGTTCCTACTCAAAGAAAGGACACTGACATGGAAATAAGGAGAATTCTGCCCTCAGTTTTGCCACTTTTAATTTTGAATCACATTCACTATCAGTGTCTCTGGCCATAGTGGCTCCAAAATGATCTTGGTTTGGAAGAGTAAGCCATCCACTTTAACTGGTATCTGGCCTCATACATATTGAATATTCTGATGAAAGACACTACTGCTCCTCCATTTGTAAGAAAAATTGGGGTTTTAAAATTCACTACTGATTTATCATCAGACAGCAGAAATACTCTGCTATCAACCAACATGGAGTGTTATTAGTAGCTGGTATGGAATATAAGGAGCAATGAAGTCAAATGGAGTTGACACCTTTTGCTGCTGTCTAGATAGCTAGTCATAAATACTCCAGGAACTAAAATCAATTACCTTTTGGACTGAGGTGGACTATTCCAACCCTCAGCCTTATGTTTCAGTGGTGTTGACTTTGTCATGGCCAGGGGTGGAACACATAACCTGGGCCCTGTAAACCTACAAATGGAAGTCTGTTGACCATAGACATCAGTGCAGGTATCACACATGACTCAAACAGGGCCATTTATACGCTGGTCTTCATCGGAAAATGCTGAGAGATAGACTCTCATTACTTTTTTCCTGGACGTGTACTTAGAAAATAGTTCCTAAAGCCACAGACAGCCATCTCGTAGGACAAATGGGAGCCCCCTTTTAAGAATGAAGTCAAATAGAGAAAAGAGAGATACGGAGAAATTATATTCTGATGACATCAACTTCCTGTCTTCAGCCATACCGAAATCAGATCTACCCTTTGATTTTTTTTTACATGTAATAATAAATTTCTTATGCCACTGGTATCATGTTTTCTGTTCCCTGAGTCAAGCCAATAACATGTTAAGGAACAAAGTATCTAGAAGATAAATGAATCCCTGAATTTTTCACTTTTGCAAAGATCCTTTCTCAAAGTCCATTTGTATCAGAAACCAGTCTTTCCCCTGGTTGCAAAGGCAGTATGGGCATCTAAGCCCAGGGATTGTGTGTATGTGTGTGTGTGTGTGTGTGTGTGTATCTAGAGAGAGAGAGAGAGAGAGAGAGAGAGTGCTATTCCTTCTCAGCCTTTCTTTCCATGGCTCCCTTGCTTCACAGATATTTTCACTGTGTTCCACTGATCCTTTGTTGCATGATAAACAAGCTCACCTAGGTGCTCATCCTTGTCACCAATGCTTCTTGCACCTCCTTGCCCGGGCTGCCCCTGGAGCTTCCCCCACGGACACTCCTGACTTTGGAATGGCGGAGAGTGGAGCATCCCCCTCTCCTGCAGGGCTGGAGGAGGAACTGACATCTTCTGGATTTTCTGAGACAGCTTCCAGCCCTTGTTTCCTTGTCCTGCTGGAAAGGCAGTGTAAAGGCACATGCCAGCTGGATCACTTACCACACCTCATCTCTGTTGCCTAGACACTGGTCATGTCTCGAAATAATACAGGCCTTTTGTCCTCTAAGCCTTTCTTGCCAACATTCTTGTCATTGTCCAAGGGGGTCTCCTTGTTCATCTGATTTATTCACTCAAACTTTTGGACTCGCATTTCTTTAGCCCAGAATGAAGAAACGCGAGGTCAAAATGTCAGGTGTGATATGCTTGAGTGTGTTTATATGTCTGTCGTGCGCATTTGTGCTATTCGAATTTAGGATTCATTCCTGTTCCGAGAGTTCATAACACAACGAGATTGTCAGACACTCAACACCTCTAGTATCAATAGTGGTGGATAAATTTTATTGCTGCAGGAAGTCTTCTCCCCCAATCAAAAAATGTGCCTGATCCTGAAAATTTGAAATGATGCTCTCTCATGGAGTGTTTGTGGGCACAGGAGGTTTTCTCAGTGTCAAGTGCGGCACTGTGGTGCGGTGAGCCCAGGGATGGACGTGTGGCACGGAGACCAGGGCTCGCTTTCTCCTGATACTTATGTGACTTACATTCCCTGAGCATCACCTTTGCCACGTGTCATGTGGGTTTTTCCATCTGATGTACAGGATCCCTATAAATATTGAAAGAGAACATGTTTGGGAAAATGTCTTTTATAGAGATGGGCATGAAATTTCACTTAGTACACCATCTAGGAACTGGTTTATTGTGATACATATGTTTTCACTCTCGTATCCCACTTAACTCATTTCAAAAGAATTCCAGGCTGAAGTGGAATCTATCATATATCCGACAAGGCGCCACGTCTCTGGCCCCATCGAGAGCGTGGGCTGAGCTGCTGCACAGCCCACACGTGGCCCCAGCCTGCACTACTCAGGGCCTGTGTTAGCTGTCACGGCCACGCGCATCGTCCAGCAGTTCTCTGTTCCTCGCGGTGGGTCCGCCCAACCAGAGAGAGGCCTGTATGGTTTTTAGAGCTGCTGATAGCGAGGCTGGAGGATTCCCTTGCCACTGTCTTTCCAGAAATTCTAGGAAACTGCAGCTTATAACAGAGCCAGCAGCAGAGAGAAGGCACGGTTGGCATGGCGGGGCTCGGTTCCCCTTGACCCTTGCCTCCCCGAGGTGTCCTGGGGAGTGGGTGCTTCCCAAACTGCGGTCACTTTATGCCACCGTCAAAGTGCAGCCTTTTTATGTACTATCTATAGTAGAATTTACTTCACATTTCCTTCAAAATGACTCACTTTTTAAAACACTGACATTGACATTTATGAGCTCATGAGTTTGGTGTATTTGTTTTTCCTAAAACACTTCAAAATGAGTATGTAATAATTAAAATATGTAACAATTCAATTAAAAAATAGTTCATTTGTGCATCCTCTAAACTCCCCTGGTGGTGTGTGTATTATACCCTGGGGAAAATGCTCACGCAGTGGGAAGTATCTGATCTGGAGTCGCCAAGAACTAGCTGTTATCGCTGGGCCTGCTGCTGCTTACAGCTGTGTGGCTTTGGGCAAATTACTTGATCTCTCTGAGCCTCAGTTTGATTTTCCTCTGTTAAGGCTGCTGGTGGATTAAGTGATCTGACGGATATGATGAGTATTTAGCTCTGAGCTTAACACATGGTGGGCACTTTCCTCAGTTCCCCCACTCATTTCTTAGACCCTCCCTCATTAGTCAGGGTTTTCCAAAGAAACCAATAGGACATATATATTCTCTATATATACCTCATATATATTCAACAGTATGTATATACCCTATATATATCTCATATATGCTTGTATATTTGTGTGTACATGAGAGGGAGATTTAGTATAAGGAAGCAGTTTATGTGATTATAGAGGCTGACCAGTCCCAAGATCTACAGTCGGCAGCAATCCCAGGAGAGTTGATGGTTCAGCTTCAGTCTGAAGGCTGGCCAGCTCAGACCTGGAAGAGCTGACGTTTCACTTTGAGTCTGAAGGCAGGAGGATGGGCTGAGTGGGCTGATGTCCCCACTCAAGACTGTCAGGCACGGTAGGAATTCTCCCTGACGCAGTCTTTTGGTCTGTTCAGGCCTTCAACTGATTGGACGAGGCCCACCACACCAGGGAGGGCATCTGCTTTACCCAGTCTACTGAAGTGAATGCCCATCTCATCCAAACACGCCCTGAGAGAAACAGCCAGGAGCATGTATGAGGGTGAGTGGGTGTGGGTGTGAGCACTGAGTGTGAGTGGGCATGTGAGGGTAAACATGTTGAGTGTGAGCATGTATGAGGGTGAGGGTGAGTGGATGTGACCACTGAGTGTGAGTGGGCGTGAGGGTAAACATGTTGAGTGTGAGCATATATGAGGGTGAGTGGGTGTGAGCACTGAGTGTGAGTGGGCGTGTGAGGTAAATGAGTGTGAGCATGTGTGTGCAGCACACACTTGTCTCTGACCCCACGCGGGGGCTGGCAGGCGGCTGACCCGTGATGCCATGGTGTTTGGTTCTCCCTAGGCCCACGGCGGCAGTGGGAACTTCAGCTGGTCTTCGTCAACCTACACGGTTGCCACAGTCACCGTCAAGGGCGTGATGACCACAGGCAGTGACACTGGACTCAGTGTGATCCAGGTACACGACTCCACTTTGGCGAGATGAAGGTGAGAACTCGGGGCCAGCACAGCCCCGGGAGGCCCAGGCTTCTTCAGAAACAGCCTCTGGCCCCCAGTCCTGTCACATCAGGGAGGTGGACAGGACATTCCATAACTGGCAGCGATGGGACCAGAAGGGCCGGCATCCACAGAGCTGGGTTTTGGTGCGGGGGAGACTAGAGGACACAGAAGAGATCATCAAAGAGCCGTTCTGGAAAATTCCCTAGGTCTGAAAGATAGGAATCTCGAATTGGAAGGACCGCTGAGTGCTGGGTTGCAAATTCACAGTGAAAGTGAGCCACGGGGCTTGGAGAGACCAGACCACACTCCTCCCTCACTCCGTTCAGGTGCAGAGTAGGTGTTCCCTGAGCCTGGCTTTTGACCCCGAGCCATGTGGGACCATCTCAGTTGGCAACGGCAGCAGGCAGGGCTGGGGGTGGTCACTTCAGCTGAGTCTCTGCCAGCCACCCCGTGGCCCCTGACTCCAAGCCCCATCTGACCAGTGCTCTG
>CAUYSK010121235.1:0-17355 GCA_963575035.1 Avahi laniger | reverse complement strand
CCACCAGTCATGTCACGCTTACAAGCCTGGCACGATGCTGAACGGTGTAAGCGCAGAGTCTCGTTTAGGCCTCGCATTCTGAGCCTGGTACCACTGTTATTTCTACCTGACAGATGTCAACAGGATTCAGTCATTGCCCAGTGTCAGCCAACTTAGGTCGCTGCATGAACATGACATGCAAAGGCACAGTCACATGTGGACTAGGCACATGGATGACTAGAGAAAGCAAATTCCCATGGTTCGCAACAAACATTAACAGTTTAAATGAGAAAGGGAGGGAGGAAGTGAGGAGTCAAAGAGATGTGAGTCTTGTGGTTGGTAATGAGGTCCACGTATCTTAGCTCATCAAAGCCCTGAGCTGGGCACCTACCAAACCTGAGAACACCATTGGTTCGGAAAGGAACTGCCAACTGGGTCCCTGCCTCACTCCCAAACCTTAGTGTTTGGAGTTCCGCCAGGAGTAGTAGGAAGCAACTGAGACCCAGGAAAATGCCCAAGCAAGTGGCAAGGAGGCAAGCGCTGATCATGCCAGCCCTGTTCTGGGTGCCTTCCAGCCACTGGTACTTCTCCCCACTTCACAAATGAGGTGACTGAGGCTCTGAGGAGTGAAGGGACCCGTCCACGGTACCACACGGTAGATCAGTGAGTGGGCTGTGGCATCAGACAGAATTGGGATCGAATCTTGACTCTGCAATTTGCCAACCCTTTTGAGTGTGGGCAGATCCCTTCTCTTTCTGAGCCTCAGTTTCCCCATCCACTCATGGGGCTGTTGAGGATTCAATGCAATGGTGCACTTAGCACAATGCCTCGCACATGTAAGCACTCAGGAAACAGCAGCTCTTAACACGTGCCACTTGAGAAAAAAGGAAGGATTTGAACCCAAGTCCATGCTTCCTACCAGAAAAACCTTCCATAGCAGAAGTAGCAAACCAGAGCTGCTTCCCAATCTCAAGAAGAGGAGGGAGGGGGACCAGACAGCAACTGGGGAGTGAGCGCCATGTGCCGGGCACAGGGCTAGGCATTTTCACATGCAGCAAGTCACTTCACTTTTAGGAGGCTCTGTACCATTTCGTCTGTTGTGCAGATCACGTGAAGTAGCGTAAGGAAACAACACACTCAGCGGAGCCAGGCGCAAAGGAGCTCGCCATTGCTAGGGTCTCCCTCTCCTCTCCCCGGACTCCATCCGAGTGTGAAACGATGAGATGTGGGAGTGAGGCTGGCCCCAACGGATGAAATGAAGTTCAAGAAGACTCTTTCCAGAGCTGGGGCAGGGCTTTGGCTGAGCTGTATGCCTCTTTGTTTGAAAAGCCCTGGTCAGCATCATGCCCTATGGCCTGCGGGAGGTGGGTTTTAACCCCATCTGGGCTGGGAGGGCCATAGGGCAGCACACAGAGAGGACATGGCTAGTAGGGACGCTCAGGGAGGACTTCCTGGAGGAGAGGGACAGCTGACTTCGGCCTGAGCTGGGCCTGCCCCCAAGGGTCTTAGCCAAGGCCTCCCTGAGGCAGAGGGATTGCTGGAAGGGAAGCTCAAGATCTAGAGCCCTGACTGGGGCTTAGGCCCTTCCTATTCCTTCATACATAACAAGACAGCTGCCCCCGATGTCTCACCCATGGCCCTGGAGTGAGCCTGGGAGTGCCAGTGCGTGCTTCCTCTTGTCCACCCTGAGTCAGGCCACATGACCTGCCAGGACTCCCAGATCAACTGACCTAGTCAGAGTGACACCCAGACCAAGATTTCTGCTCAGAGTGACTCCCCCAGACCATCCAACCTCAGCCAGAGTCGCCCCTAGATTGACTGACCCAAGTTGCTGAATCTCAGACTGACCTCAGCCAGTTTGGCTCCCAGCTGACTGGCCCTGGCCAGAGTGGCCCCAACCTCATATAGATGAGCCCTGGACCATCTGACTTCAGCCAGAATGACCACCGTTCTGACTGACTGAGCCCAAATTGGCTGACCCTGGCCAGAGTGACCCCTGACCTATGCCAAATGCCCTACAACTGACCCCAGCCAGGGTGACTTCTTAGGCTGAATGACCCCATCCAGAGCGACCCCTTAACAAGAATGACTCCCTCTCCCTGATCCATGTCCATCTCCAGACCTGTGTCTCTAGGCCAGGCCCAGTCCTAGCTATGGCCCTTAGGGGGTAACATCTCTGGCGCCAGGCTCTCCAAGGAGAGCCCCAGGTCACCCGGATGGGAACAGCCAGCTCTTCCCGGTGCTAGGAAAAGCCCCCATCACCTCCAGTCTGGGCAGCTCAGGAGCCAAGATCCTCAGAGCCGAGGCCCATTTTCCCCTAAGAAACCCAACTCCTGGGGAGGCTGCTAGACCAGTGGAAAAAAAACTAAATCAGACTAAATCCGAGTTCAGAACCGTAGCAGGGAATCCCTCTGGACTCATCCACACAGACATGGGCACAAACACATACACACACACACACACACACACACACACACACACGTCGACACCACCGCGACCACCTGTACTGGTGAATCCTCATAGCAACTCAGAAAACAGGTACTATTATTATTCCTATTTTACAGACAGAAATGGGCTCAGAGAGATACAGTTGCTTGCCCAAGGCCACACAGCTTCAACTTACAGAAGCTCAGACTTAAACCACCCGTCTTTATTCCAGGAGACTCGGCACAAACAAAATAAGGTCCTGATATTCTGTTGACCACGTGTGTTAATTCAGCTTCGTTCACAGGACATTTGCTCCCTGACAGTACAAAGCAGGTCCCAGGCTGGCACTATTAGAGGCATGAGGATGACTAAGATCCCACACTGCTCCCGGGGACCTCCAGGTCTGTGAGGGTGGGGGGTGGAACAGAGCAGAGAAGGGTCAAGGCCACCAGAAGGGGTCCAAGGGAGGGGGTAGGAGGAGGGCAGAGGCTTCCTGGAGGAGGCTGCATCTGAGCAGAGCCTGGAAGGACAGGTGTCACTCTGGCCAGGAGAGATGGGTGGCAGGGCACTCGAGGCAAAGGGCCCAGCAGAGCAAAGGGAGGCAGTGCGTAAACACGCTTTGTCAGAGCACAGAGAGGAGCCCAGACTGGCCGAAGCCCTGGCAGATGGGCCTGGAGGGAGGGAAGGAGGTTGAGGCCAGATCATGGAGGGCCTTAAATGCCCAAGTGAGGAGTTCAGTCTTATTTTAAACTGGGGAGCCACGGTAGGTGCTTGAGCAGGAAAGTGCCTGGATTCAGATGAGGCAATAAGTGATACATTCTGTAAGCCATGAGTAGGGCAGATGGCGTCTCCACAGAGCACAACGGGATCAGGAGGGAGCTTGGGACCCAGCCACCACGGGGTCCGGAGTTCGATGTCAGGAACTGGTGAGAAAAGGGGCCTCGAGTCCCCATCCTGGATACAAACAGCACACATTCCAGTAACACTCAGAGGCACTACACACACACCCACCCACACACACACACACACACACAGCTCCACACTCAAATGTTCACGCACACACACACTTCCTTGCCCCCTGCTGAGTCCAAGCCTTGGGGACACAATCTCAGACTGGGAACAGGGAGAAGACCAGGCCTCTCCTTGGGTACCCCATCCCTGGGGAGGCCTCCCTGAGAGGGTGGGCTGAAACAAGCCAGGACCCCCACGAGCCCCTCCAGCCTCAGCTCAGACTGGCCCAGCTACATTCCTCAGCTAATCTCCCCAATCGGGCAGGCGGTTGCCTGAGCAACCGTCAGCCACAATTTGGGAAGGCAGGGGGGATGGTTTAGCCACATCCAGTTGGGCTCAAGGTGGGGTGACGGAAGGGGCAGGGCTGAGGAGTAGGGGGAGTCTCCCTGGTGTGCGGGTCGCCACACCTCCACGTGCGTGTTTCCACAGGCCGCTGCGCGCGCACGAATGTGTGTGTGTGTGTGTGTGTGTGTGTGTACACGGCTATAAGAGTGATGGGACAGCCTGGTACCGGGTTTCCAGTACTCAGCTGGGAGGCAGGGGACCTGCGCCGTATTCCTACGGAGGCTCCCGGCCCCTCTGTGACTTGCCCTCTCCCAACCCCTGCTCCCTCACCTATGAAATGAGAGTGGGGATCTCTGAGCTTGCTCCCCGCTCTGCAATCCTGACTGCAGACTGTGGCGCGCATCACACGCAGACGCACCACACTCCGACGTTCACACACACCTACTCCCTTTCCCTGGCCTAGTCCAAGCCTTGGGCACAAAATCTCGGTTGGGCCTCCCAGAGAGGGTGGGTTGAATCAAGCCAGGATTCCCACAGGCTCCCCCAGTCCCTTGCATGAGTGTGCACATGAGCAAGAATAATCTGAGGAAGGAGAGAGACTCCACGGGGGAGAGGAATGTGAGAGGGAGTATGGGTGCCTGAAAGCGGGGGTCTCCCAGGCAGGCGCGGCGAAGTTGTAGGTGCGCTTCACTTACAAGCAAAGGCGCAAGGCCACATTCTCCAGTGAGCATGTGTCTCAGGAGGAGGGGGTGTGTGGTGGGGTGGAGGGGAGCTGTGCATACGTGTGTGTGAGCCCCACAAGCACTGTGCACCAGACTTTCCTTACCCACACTGCGCCCACTGTGGCTGCAGCTGCCACCAGCGTTTTCTGAAGACCCTGGGTAAATAGAGCCTGTTTGCAATGACAGACTTTTGTGCTCTTTGGTTTGTCAATAGAACATCCAGTTCCGAAGGATGATTCAGGAGAAACAAAGCTTCTCCCAACAGATTGCAAATTTAGGGGCTGGGTTCTCACCCAGCCCAAGGTACAGCCCCAACCATGGCCTGGGGAACTCAAATACAACCCCAACAACAACGGTGGTCTATTTCATCTTCCAAAGCTGTACCCCTATTCTAGGTAGCCCAACCCAACCCTGGAACCGACACTGGCCTCAGCCCTGGAAATTCTTGCCTAACCCAGCCCTTCCCGCAGTGCTCCATCCCAACTATGGCTCCATCTCAGGCCTAATTCCCACCTCTTCCCTGCCTGAGGTCAAGGACTGCTTCTCATTCCTTGGAACCCCACTCACAAGCTCTGTGCATGGCCAGTAGTGGCCAGATGATTGACCCCATGATTTCAGCTAGTCTGACTCCAACCAACTGCACCCAGTTCCAGGGTTGTGACTCCAGCCCAGGGGCCTGGCCCAGCCCACCTTGCTGCTCTCCTTGCCCAGTCAACACAGCCAAAGCTAGGCCAGGATTTCCAGAGCTGCCCATAGAGCCCTGAAGAACTCATGAGCAACTAATTATGGTCAGGGCTGGCAGCAATATACCCATCTTCTAATCACCCAGGGGTCAGCATGGCTGCAACCAGGGAGATCACCCAGGGCTGGGCCACAGGAAGAGAAAGCTGAGCTGGCACCACCCACAGAAGCCAACACAGAGCCCAGCAATGTCAACATCCTTCCATCTCCACTGAGGATAGAAGGAAGCCAAATGCAGCAGGGGATCTTACCCCAGACCTGCTCCCCATCTCCCTGATCAACATGCACGACAAATCCCAGGGATAGCAGTAGGGCTGCCATATTGGCAGTATAAGGGGAAGGTACAGGCCAGGGCTGGATGCCAGACAGGCGAAGGGCCGAGTGGAGGGCTGTGCTGTGCAGAGATACAGTGGGCAGAGTTCACCGATCCCCAGCAGTGCAGACGCCCTGTGGGATAGGAACACACAGTGCGGAGTAGAGGGGCACGAGGCTGTGCACAAACCCATGCAGTGCAGAGATCTGTACTTCACACAAGCACACGGAGAGAGAAGGCCGTGTAGTGCCGCAGTGTGGCACGTCAACAGTGCAGTGCAGCACCTTTCCGCTGTACAGACACGGAATGCAGTTATACACTGCAGGGGAGCAGAGCACCCAGTATGCACAGACCCCACTACAGACATCAGGTACTGCACGGCAGAACTGGTCAGGGCCATGATCCAGTGTGAGGTGCCACAGCCATCATGGGCGTACCCCAGAGTTGCACGCGGCACAACACACCACTGCGGTGCATCCAGTGACACACTGGGCTGGCGCTCAGCGCTACAAGACAGGTGTATGGAGAAATGCTGAGGTGGTTAAGTTCAAGCCTTACTAGTTCTTCTTCTTCTAGCACTAGCACAGGGCCCTGCACATCGTAGGAGCTCCACGCATGCATTCCCATGGGAAGGGTGTGTCCAGTGTAGGCATGCAGGACAGTACAGAGAGACAGGGAAGAGAAGGATGCAGCGCAGTGCAGGAGAAACTGGTGGGTACGGCAGCCCAGTCGGGAATGCGAGCAAGGAGCAGAGTAGGTGCAGACTCGAGGGCAAGAGTAGGAAGTGGTACAAAAACAGAGTGTGGTGAAGATGCCATGCGGAACAGTGGATTCTATGCAAGGGCCTTGAGTCTTAAAATCCAGTAGCTTGCACACAACCCGACAGCAAACAAGTACACTGCAGGGTAGAGGCTTTTGGCAGTACCCTGTGCAGTGCACAAATGCAATGCCAGTCACTGTGCAGCAGTGATGCTCGCAAAAACCCAAACCAGTCCCAAAGCCCAACAAAGTGGTCCCAAGTTGCACTGCAGGTATAGACTCCCTGAGCCATGTGCAATGTGGGGCAGAGGTGCACTGAGGGAGGACACTTAATGCAAAGATGTTGCTCACCTGGGGCTCCAAACAGAAACCTGGGAGACAATACCAGCCAACAGACACCTCGCTGGTAATATAGCGAAAGGCTGAGGTAGCACAGGGGCAGTGTTACAGCAGCAGTGGTGCAGTGTAAGGGCTGGGCCAGAAGGCACGTATCCAGTGCAGAGCAGTGAAACAGTGGGACAGAAGTGCCATTTGAAGCAAGGGTGCACTGTGTTAGTACAAGGCAGCAGCAGAATGCAGAGGGGGCAGTGCCCAGAAACTCAGGAAAGTTCGCATGCCAGATAGAGTACAGATGCCCATCCAATAATGCAGTGCATTACAGAGCTGGCACGTGATACAAAGATGCAATGTTGCGGTAGCGTGCCATCTGTTGGCACAGTGCAGTGCTGCAACACGAGAAGCTATGTCCGAACCCCAGGGGAGTCTGACGCCCAGCGAGTCTCCAATGCAGACTGTCCTGTGAGGTGCTGCAGTGTAGAACATAAATGCTCTATGATGCAAACACGCAATGTGGCCGTAGAAAGTCATGTGCTGGTCTCAGGCAGTGGTGCAGTGTGAGGGGCTCTGTCTAGAAACCCAGGAGACTCCACCTTCCCAGTGCAACACTGACATCCATTAGAGTAGCACAGCGTAAAAGAGAGCTGCGAAGATGCACTCAGCAGGACAGCTGCAGGGTGGAGGCACAGTCCAGTGGGACAATGCAAAGGCAGAGTGTGCAGCAACCCAGCAGAGCCCACACGCCCGGTGCAATGCAGAATGTCAGTGCCGTGGAGGGCTGAGATGCAGTGCAGCGCAAGCATGATGGATCTAGGACCCCAGGTAGCACACATCCAGAGCAGTCCAGAGTCGTGACGCAGTGCGTTTATGTAGTGCAAGGCAACGATGCGGCACACTGCAAAAGCATTGTGGGGAGAGCGGTGATGCCTCTCTGTGATGCAACAGAGGGGAGAGGAACCCAGACCCCTGGAGAACCCTGTCCCTACAGATCTGCCAGGCTGGGCGGGCTCAACCCATGGGTTGGGGTCTGAGGCCTTGTCTGCCTTGTCCCCCATCCTCCAACATCTCCCACCAGAGTGACTCTCCAAGGGCACAGGATGAAGCCGCTGCCACCCACAGGACAGGCCATCTAGAGCTGAGCACATTGTCCAGGTATTTATATCTGAGCAAGGCCCCGGCGTGCTGGCAGCCAAACAATGAATTCAGAGTCTGCTGATAAAGCTTTTGGGCAATTAAAGTGTATCCCCTGGCCCCCAGCCCAGGGCAGGGCAATGTGGGCCAGGACAGAAGAGGGGCAGAGAGGCAAACCTATTGGATTAGGCCCTGGCACAGGGTGGGCAGGAAATGGGAGGAACAGGAGGGAGGCAGTGACAGTTCAGCCAGACTCAGCCACCTGGCCAGTCACTCCGCCACCCGCCATCCCCACCACCATGACTCCTCCCAGGCCTGGACTTCATCAGAAGCCAAGAACAAACTTTTCTGAGCACTCAGGATGGCCGCACACATGCACACTGTCAACACCTACAGTGCTTACTATGTGCAGGGCCTGTTCTAAACTAGACATGCACAAACACGAAATACATCCTCACAGCAACACAAGCAGTGTGCCCGTTATCATCCCCATTTCACAAACACTAACGGCTCGGAGAGGTCAGTAACTGGCCCAAGTGCCACGTGTCTAATAGTGGTGGAACCAGGATTAGAACCCTCCCGATGGTCTGGGCCCTGAGTCCATGCTCTTAACCACCACATGCTAGGCACAAACACATACTGACACACATGCACAACCACAGGGATCCACACACACATACGTAAACATACACACGCACACATATTCTGAGCATGCAATTCCCACTCGCTCAGCTGAGACCCACCTGTCCTGACCGGATAGGTTTCTGATACCGCTCAGCTGTCACCTCTCATCCCTAGCTGTCCCACATCCCCCTGTTCTCCCCATCCCCCGCCTGTCTCCCAACCCTCAGTTCTTCCCCCAGCACCACTTGTCCCCTCATCGCCAGCTGTCCTCTTCCCCAGATTTACCTTCGCCACCAGGTATCGCCCCTCCCGCAGTTGTCGCCCTAGCTGCAGCTGTGATCTTACCCATCACATATACCCCCCACCACCCCTTCCCAATACCCCCATCCAATCCTTCCCCACAGCTTCTGCCCTCAAACTCCCAAACCTTAGCCCTTCTAAGCCCCCTTTCTCCTTGTCCCTTCTGAGTCACCACTTGGTCCTGGGGTCTGCACCTTGAGAATCTGCCCAAGACCTCATGAGCCATCCAGTAGCAGCGTCTTCTGAGTTGCCCCCCTCAGGGGTCCTCCCACAGCCATTCTGCAGGCCATGGCAGTCCCCACCCAGAGCCAGACAAGGAGGCACACCAACCCACCCACGACTGCCCTTGGAGCCCAGCTCCTGCCTCCACCCGCTCCAAGCCTTCCCTGTGCACCCAGAGGTTCGCACTGATACAAACACTTAGTGGGCACCTGCCATGCATGGGCCCTGGGGACCAGAGATGTCAAAGACACAGCCCACTCCTCAGGGGGCTCCCGGCCTAGTGGAGAAAGGAGATGGAAAACAACAGCAGCCCACTATCACATGTCCATTCTGGGAGAAACCTGACCAACTGCACCGGGACGGGGCTGGGAAGGCTTCATTGCGCCAGAGGCAGTGGACCCGGACTCTGAAGGCCGAGCAAGTGGGCAGACCCCACGAGGTGAGAAAGGGAGGGGCGTTCCCGGCAAAAGGCACAGCACGTGCTAAGGCAGAGAGGTGTGAAGGGACGAAGCAGGCTTTGGGAGAGGCCATAAGCCTGGTGATCTTGGATCAGAAGGTGGACATGCAGGAGGGGGGTCGGGGAGGAGAGGTGTACGGTGAAGCTGCCTTGGAAAGAAAGGGCTGGGCACACAGGGCCTCGTCTGCCATGTCAGGCTTTAGGTTTTGTCTCCTGGGTGCTGGGCAGCCTTCAGCTTAGGGCAAGGGAGTGGCAGCATCCTACGTATGCTTAGAAAGGTCATTCAGGTCACAGGGTAGTGAAGCACTGGACAGCGAAAGGCTGATGGCAGGACGGAGACCGAGGAGGAGCGATTGCGATAGTCCAGGCAGAAAATAATGAGTCTGCAGAGAAGGGGACATGGACTCAACAAAATCTTTCTCCACAGCCACTGAGTGATGATCCGTCCAGACATTCCCGCTCCCTGAGGTGCCCAGGCCTCACTAACTGCGGCAGGCCTCTCACCGCTGGACCAGCACGTCCGCAGAACTTTCTGAGAGGATGGACATGTTCTCCGCCTGCACTGACCAGTACAACGACAGCCACTAGCAACATGTGACTCTTGAGGACTTGCAATCTGGCTTGTGCAACTGAGGGATGGAATTTTTATTTTCATTAATGTTAACTGATTTAAATTTAATAGCACATGTGACTAAGTGACCACCGTACTGGGGAATACAGGTAGAGGACATTGCCATCACTGTAGAAAATTCTGGTGGATAATAAAGCTCTAGACTGACAAACCATGGAGAAACAGAACCACTGGGGCCTCCTTCCCAGGCTCCTGGCTTTGGGAAAGGGGTACCAGAGGCTCAGCTGGGGACAGCCACCAGCACACTCCCACCCAGCACATCCACACCCCACTCCTGGATACATGGATATCCCCACAGGACATCAGGGCACCTCTACACCGAAACATGCAAACAGACATGGCACCTCACACCAAGACTCACAAACACCTGAATACTTCAATACGTGGACACCCTGCTGCTGGATATAGAGATACCCCTACACTCAGATATCCAGACATGTGGGCACCCCTACACCCAGACACCAGGCACCTGGACACAATACAGAGACACTCCGTATATCCACTAACCTGAAGACTCCTAGATGCCTGGATACACCCACCTCCGATCCAGAGACGCTGAGACATCCTCTGCACACTCCGATCCTCCCACACCTAGGTACTGTGACAGCACCCATCCAAATAGCTCTGCACCCAACTCCAGGATTTCGACACTTGCATATCCAGACACCCTAGTGTCAGGCTCCCCAGGGATCAAAGCACCTGGTCCTGGTTACCTCCTTAATCCAAACTCAGATCCTGCCACACCAGGGTAACCAGATATGGCTAGACACCCTGACAGGCCACATATATGCCCTGTGCCCCCAGCTACAATCACACACACACACACACACACACACTCTCTCTCTCTCTCTCTCACACATACACACACCCAAATCTGACTTCCCAGAAGCCAGAGTCCCACTTGTGCACACCTCTGCCAGCCTCCCCCAACCCCACCCACAAGGGCCACCTGGGAAGCAGGTCCCCTCCCTCTTCCCCAGCACACAGCAGCCAGGACAGAAGCTGTGATCCCACCTGCCCACCCCAGGATCTGAGACTGAGGATGGAGGGAGGATCTTCCGGAAGGCTTCCCTCCCCCTCCTAACGCAGCGCCCTCCCTCTGCTCTTCCTCCTCCCCAGATGCTCAGACAGACCGTTGAGACTCAATGCCTCACCAACTGTCACAAAGGCCTGAGACTAGGGGCTGGACAGGCCCTGCCAGCTGCTGGGGGTGGGGCTAGGGCCTGGGGGCGGGGCTAGCAAGCAGGAGACCTGCTCCCTTCAGTCTCTGCCAGGGACTTAACCGCCCCAACTCGAAGCTCCTAGATGACCCTTTCTACATGGCCTTTTCACAGCACAACACCATCCCCCGGTAGAATTTTCCAGATTCCTGGAGGGAAACCCTATTTCTTTAATCTCTACCTTCAGTGGAGTCAGTGCGCCCCCATCTGGCGTCTCCAGCTCTGAACTTGATCCCCTAGACTTCATTCATTCTTTCATGTCACATACATTTATTTAGACCGGGTGGGCCAGGTCTTGTGCCTGGCACTAAGGATTCAGAGATGAACCAAATACCCAGTCCTTGTCCTCACAGGTCTCAAGGTCTGGTAAGGGAGACAGGACCAATAAACAGTAATTACAATAATTACAATGCTAAGTAAAAATCCAATCATCCCCTCCTCCTGCCTCCTGGGCTAGGACTAGGCATAACCAAGAAGGCTTCAGGGAGGGGGTGATGTCTAAGCTGAGAGCTGAATAAGTTGCAGGGGTTCGCCTGCCGAGAGGTGGAGTTAAGAGAGTTCTGGGGAGAAAGCATAGCTTGTGCAAAGGCCTGGAGAGGAGCAGGCGAGCCATAAGCACTTAGGGGGCTACCGGTAAGATCAGGCTGGCCAGATCACCGGATGCAAAGGGCAAGTGACACAGAGCAAGATGGGCCTGGACAGGCAGGCAGGAGCCAGAGCAAGCAACAGGGCCAAGGGACAAGGACATAATCCTGAAAGCAAAGGGGAGCCTTGAGAGGGTCTTAAACCCGGTTTAAAATGAATCTTAGCAAGATTCCTGCACTATGGAGGGAAGAGGCTGGAGCCTTCCTGCAGGTGAAAGACGGCTCCAGATGTGGAGAAGGGGACAGATGAGAGAGCCTCCAAGGCGGCACACAGACAGGGCACAACAGGATGCAGGAGGAGGGAAAGGGGTGGAGGGAGGACGAGGGCACGAAGCATCCCCTCAAACTCTGGCTACCCCAGCCCTGCATGGAAAGATCAGCCCGCAAGCCCAGCCTAGCTGATGAAAGCACCAAAGCATGGTGGCATGCCTCCAGCAAGCAGGGTGTCCTGAGCTCAGCAACCCCACCCCGGCCACTAGCTGCTTCCTGGCGAGTCCCCTCCTCCAGCCCCAGCAAGAAGGGAAGGGTGGGATGCCCAGACAAGCCATTATTGCCCAATCTGAAACCACTGGGCAGCCTCTCCCTCATTTCAGCTCTCCACAACTCCAGCTACCGAAAGGATGAAATGAGCAAGAACACAGCAGAATAAACTACCACCAGGTTTGCTCCGCTCAGAGACATCACATACCTGCCCTACCTAGGAAACTCGGGAGGCACTCAGGGAGCTGGGCTGACCGTACCCAGACTGGGGGCAGGAGGATATCACATCCTCTATTAAGGGTTTCTGAATTAAGCTCTAATAGTAACAGCTACTAAGGGGCCAGGAAATTTAGAAGTGAAGTGATTTGCCCAAGGTCAACTGAACAGCAAGTGGCAGAGGCAGAATTTGAACCCAGGTTATCCTGGGTTCAAATCACACCCTCGGGGGCTTTGTAACAACCCTCAATCCCATCTTTCGTTCCCTGGCACTCACAGATAGAGCCTAACTTTACAAGGTACTACCAAGTACCATACACTATTATTATCATGCCAGAGGGCAGATGAGGAAACTGAGGCATCAAGAATGGGAGTAACTTGCTCTAGGTCTCACTTCCCAAACCTCAGTTCTTGACAATCCCCACTACTAGCAGGAGTTGGGGCACCGGAGAGGTAGAGGTGGGGGTGGGGAGCCTACAATACCTGCCCCCAAGTTTGATCTAATAGTGGGGAAGGGAGACATAGTTGCTACAGGACCTGGGGAAGGAGTTGGGGGAGGACAGGGAGGGAGGTCGCCTTGGGCATCCTCTCCGTACTGGGAGGTCAAAGCTAAAGCTGTGCCCAATGGCTCCGGACCCGCAGGGCGAGGCCCAAGTGCGAACCAGGGCCGGGGAGAACTCGGAAGCTATGGGAGCTCCGGCCTGAGACATCCCGGCGGGCGGCGGGGCCGCGAACTCGATCCCGGGAGGTGCGTTGTCTGAGGCTGGCGGCCAGCAGGGAAGAGGCGGTTCCGGCACGTGTCTCGGCTCTGATCCCGCCTGGCCAGGGGCGTCTCCCCGTTACTCGGGCGCCTGGGGTACCCGGCTGGAGCCCCCCAGCCGGTGGCGGGGGTGGGGTGTTGGAGGTGTCCCCAAGGAGGGGAGGGTACCTCCGCAACTCCGAGGGAAGGGGCCGCGGTCTGGGATCCCAGGCCTCAGGGTGGGGTGTGGGACACGCACACACGAACACACACCCGACACACCGCGCACAGCACGCACTTGGACGCGCACACGGACACACAGACACAGCTCCGTATACACGCATTCAGATACGCGAACACGCACACACCGAAAGACACCAGACTCCAAAACACACCCAGAGAGCGCGATCACACAGGGGACAGAAGCGCAGAGACACACGGACACGTTCTCACACGCGTACACACACCGCGGGCCCGGCCAGCCAGGAGGCCGCACAAAGTTGAGGACTTGACCAAGGGAGTGTCCCAGGAGACCCCGGCGTCCGCAGCGCGTCCTGCGCCCACGGGAGGGGGCGCCGTCCCGCAGCGGCCAGCCAGGCCCTGCCCGCGCCCCGACGCCGCAGCGCCCCACCCCGGGACACAGCCCCCGCCCGGCCGCCCTCCGAGCCGCCGCGCCCGGCCCCCGCAGGAGCGCCCGTCCGCCGCCCCCCGCGAGCCCCCGCAGCCCGGCGCCGCCTCGGATCTGCCGCCCGCCAGCGCCGCGCGGAACTTGCGAAACAACAAACAGCCCGACAGGCCGGAGGCGGCGGCCGCGGGCCCCGCTCCTCCCTCCCGAGCCTCGGGCCCTGCCCGACCCGGGAGTCCAGGGGGCGCCGCCGCGACAACTTGTTCCGGCCCAGCGCGCCACACTCGCGCACACGACGCACGCACACACACACACGTCCTGCCACCGCCCCCTCGGGCGGCCCCGGCCCCGGGCACACACTCGACCGCGGCCCAGGCGCGCACCACACTCGCAACATTCCTGGACGCGCAGCCAGCACACACGGACACACTCACACACTCACATCCGCTCCAGACTCGCTCCCACACACGCATTCCCGGCACACTTGGCATTCACACGGACCCACGCAGCCCCGGCGGCGCACACCACAAACCCCAGACACTCCCACACGTACACGGCGCGCGGACACACACGTTCCGGACCCATTCCCACGCCCTCACACGCGATCTCACAAGCACACACCACACACGCTTCCTCGGATCCACACTTAGGCGGGATCCACCGAGCACCCCCGACCACATGCGTAACACAAACACACAACCCATTCTCAGACACACAAACAGCACTCCTGGCCAAGGCATACAAAATGCAAACAAATGCAACACATTGGCAGATACAACTCCGGCCACGCAACCAAACTCAGATGCACACACTACACACATATCACCTACTTGGCCGCACAAACACTACACACTGGCGGACACACAAGAGAGCGCACACCCGATGCCTCGATGCACACACATTCACCCCAACACACTCGCAAACACACAACACAGCTCCTTTTCTTGCACACGGAACTCACGGACACACAACATTCGCAGTCACACAACACTCAGGGCACACAACCGCACATCCTGCACTCAGACACACACAAGGAGCACGTTCACAACGCCTGGCCACCCGACACTCACACTTTCTTCCGAGCTACGCCACGGGCCCCGGGGCTCAGCGGGGCAAGCTCGGTCCGACCGCCGTGCGCTTACCTGCCGGAGTCTCGGTCTCCGGCGCGCAGAGCTGGAAGGTGAGCGCCAGGACAAGCGCCTGGGCGCGGGACATGGCGGGAGTGCCGCCGCCTGTCCCGGGGCCCGGCGCGGGGGGCGCCGCCGCCGGAGCCCGAGCCGAGCCCGAGGCGAGCCGGAGCCGGAGCGGAGCAGCGCGGCGCGGAGCGGGACTGGCGCCGAGTCCAGAGCGGGAGCCGGAGCGAGCGGGGCGCTGACGTCAGGCCCGGTCGCGCGTTCGGCGGTCTCGCGGCGCCCCCTGCTGGCGGTGGCGGGTGCTGCTGTGGGTCCGGCCACCCTCCGACCCGGCGCGCCCCTCCCCCACTCCCGCATCCCCGCCGGAGGCGCCGACGCCTCTGCACTGACTGGGCACCAACATTCCAGGCAAGCACACTCATTGCCCATGCCTGGGTCCCGCATAGCGCTCTCAGAGACAGTGACCCCGGGAGACACTGCTTGTCTGTCCCATCTGATGCTTGAATCCCTTCTACTTTGGCCCCTCCAAATGTGCATTCATACATACCTCCAAGGACAGGGCATTCGTCGCGTACCAAAAGCAGTTGTTGGGGCTTTGAAAACGCTGGCGTTTAGAAAGTTCTTCATTTTCGTGACGTGAAGTCTGTCTCCCACACTAGCACTACTGGTCCTACTCTATCTGCCCTCTGGGCACACAAGTTAGGTATATTTGGGCCTCTACCCACAATGATCTGCAAACTAGTTGTCCATTACTATGTAAGACCAGGCACTTTCTATGTGTTTTAGCCACATGGAATCATTTAATCTTCATCATAACCTTATTAGGTATGTACTACTATATTTCCATAACACAACTGAGAAAATTGAGGCACTGAGTAAGAGAGTGACTTTTCCAAGGTTGTACGTTTTTATGCAGCAGCACCAAGATTTGAATCAAGGTTGTCTGGCTTGAATTGAATAGGGGCTGAGACCTGGAAAGCCATTCATTCAACAAATACTTATAAGATACTGATTCAATTATTCGACAATTACTAAGTTGGGTGAGCTGGCTCACACCTATAATCCCAGTAGTTTGGGAGGCCCAAGTGGGACAATAGCTTGAGACCAGGAGTTTGACATCAGCCTGGTCAACATTAGCCAGACCTCATCTCTACAAAAATAAGAAAAATTAGTCAGGTGTCCTAACTACTCAGAAGGCTGAGGCAAGAGGATGGCTTGAGCCCAGGAGTTGGAAGCTGCAGTGAACTATGATCATGCCACTGCACTCCAGCCTGAGCAACAGAGCAAGACTCTGTCTCAATAAAAAAAAATATATATATATATACACACACACACACACACACACACATACATGTATATATATATTACTATAGCCCAGGTGGCGATACAAAACAGACAAAAAATCAGACAGGGTGGCTCACGCCTGTAATCCCAGTACTTTGGGAAGCCAAGGCAGGAGGATTGCTTAAGGCCAGGAGTTCAGAATAGCCTACACAAGAACAAGACCCCACCTCTACAAAAAAACAGAAAAATTAGCCGGGTGTGGTGGTGCACACCTGTAGTCCCAGCTACTTGGGAGGCTGAGACAGGAAAATCACTTAAGCCCAGGAGTTTGAGGTTGCTGTGAGCTAGGCTGATGCCACTGCACTGTAGCCCAGGCAACAGAGTGAGACTCAAAAAAAAAAAAATCCCTACCCTCAGGGAGCTTACATTCCAGTGGGAAGACAAAAACAATAAATAACGACAACAACAAAAAGCAAATCCTCTGGTTTATATCCCTTATCACTGTCTCATACACCAGAGAATTTAGGAGGGGGAAACAGTGAGGGAGACAGGGAGTGTTGCTGTTTTAAACAGAGGACCTGCTATATGACGTATTCATTATTTGTCCCCACCTCTAGAAATGAGCTCCCTTAGGGACTTTAGAGAAGGACTTCGTCTTGTATCCCATTGCCTGGTATCTGGCTTTTTTGAGCAGTTGGTGCTCAAAAAATATTGAAGGAATGAATGAATATAGACATCGTCCTTGCCTTCATGAAGCTTACTATCTAGCAGGTGACACGTCCATAAACATATAATCACAATCTTCAACAAGTGCACTCTGAAGAACATGGGTAGTGTGCTATGATGGAGCATGTGGGGGAGGGGTGTCTACTTTATTTATTTTTTTTTTTTTGAGACAGAGTCTTGCTTTGTTGCCCTGGCTAGAGTGAGTGCTATGGCGTCAGCCTAGCTCACAGCAACCTCAAACTCCTGGGCTCAAGCAATCCTTCTGCCTCAGCCTCCCGAGTAGCTGGGACTACAGGCATGTGCCACCATGCCCGGCTAATTTTTTCTAAATATTTTTAGTTGTCCGATTA